>APFE030340764.1:585569-616175 GCA_000404065.3 Pinus taeda
AACTGAAGCATGAATAAGGTATAAAATGACTCATTAGACACTGACATGATAATGAAAACCCTATGAATGATGATAGGCCCAGCTGAATGATGACATGGACTGACATTTGGGCAACTTTGAAAAGAGTGAGAGCAAAACCTAGACCTAATGCCTAGTGACCAAATTTTGCTTGAAGACTCACTGAAATGACAAAATTTGACCTTGACACTTCAAAATCACTTTGTAAGAGAACATTTGATCACTGGAGGAAGGCTGTAAAGACTGACACTAACACTCGGGATAGAGGATGTCGGGGAACTTGGAAGGTGAGTGATTGCATAGAAGGGGTGACTAAATTTCCCGAGGGATTGTGTAGTAGAGAAGAGAAGCTCGGGGATATATTTTTTTTGGTCATTAGCATTTCCAGATGGAATCAAATGCACATTGGGAGTGCATTGTAAAATAATGATTCAGTAACTATTTGCTGAGAGGAAAAGTGGCATAGCATTATAGTGTTGGACATTGGATGCAGTTTGAATGCGGCAGTGGATTATTGACTTCCTAGGAAGGAGGTGAATCCTAGTATTACTTTGATGGTGGAGGTGTGAGCCTATGGATTCCCATGTTGTGGATGCAGGCATTGTATCCTTTTATTTGTTGGTTTAGAGAATATGCCTATGTGTATATGTCATTATTGTAAATACTATAATGAGCTATGTTATAAAGCTCTAGTAAGTGGTATGGTTGTTATTTGGTCATTGTTTCGTGATGTTTTGCTTTTGAGAAGGTATTTCATTGTAAATACTACAACAAGCTAATTTATAAAGCTCCATGGGCACTATGTTTACTTTTCAATGGTTCTATTGAGGTCCTGGTGTGGTTTAACATTGATGATGGTGTTCCCCAAGGGGGAGCGTTCTGTAATATCTGTGGTGAAAATTTTGTGTAATAAAGTTAATAAAGGAAAAATTAGACCATAGTTAAGGGACACTTATTCAAAATTGAATGTTGGCAAAGATGTCTTAGTGGGCATCACTACATGTGTTTATGGCTAAAGGAAATTAGAAAAGGCAAAGGAAAAGGCATTAAAAAGGGAAAAATGATTTGGCACACTTATTTATGAAAATTAAGGAAATTAGGAGAAAAGTAAGGTGAAAGGTCACAAGTTTCATGTGAGGATGAAATTGAAGGAAAATAAGGGAAAATGAAGAAAATAGAGGCCTCATTGATAAAAATTCTTTTTAGGATCAGTTGGTAGGTTTGGTCAGTGTAGGCTTGGTCAGTTTAGTTTTGGATCTCTCTCATTATTCTCTCCCTCTCACTCTTGGACACTTAGATTTTTCTTGGAGAACTCTAGCTTTGGAGCAAGGAAGGAAAAGCAAGAAAAAAGAAAGGAAGGAAAGAAAGGATCAAGTAAGGAAGAGCAAGATCAAACAGTGTCAATAGAAATATTTCCAGGTAAAATATTGCATGTGTGATTTCCTAGCTAGTTTGGACATGCATAACTTTTCATGTTGGTGTATGGTTCTCTTGTTGTCGGTGGCATGGTTTTATCAGGTTATGACAGTGGTTTTTAGCCAAGCCTTGCCTTTTTCTGGATGCCATGCTATGTTGGGATGTTGATCTCCGTTTTGATCTTTGGAATTTTCAGATGGATTTTTGAATCCGGGGTAGAGGTGGTCTCAAGGCTCATTCCCAAAGGCCTAGGAATCCCTGGACATGTTTTGGCAGGATACAAGGTAAAGCCTGAGGTAGGTGTCTCAGTTTAGGGCCTAGTGATCCGGATTGGATTGTGGTAAAGCCTAAGATACAAGGAGATAGAAAATTATTCAAGGATAGTGATGGATTCCATATGACATTCTAAGTTTGGTTCAGTTTTGTGATTGAAGCACTGGCTTTGGCATGATCATGGTTTGGTGAGGGTGGAGGTGGTTTAACCTCTGGATTCCCTTTGTTGTTTTTGGATTGATTTATCCATGATATACCATATTCATGCTTGGAATATGGCACTAGGGTGATTGGCTTAAAGAAATGTTTGGTTCAGTCATGTCTACAGTCGAGCGATATGTTGCAGTCCAAAACCTGGTTGAATTTTCCTATGTTTAATAAAATATAAGTTCTCTTGTTTTTGTACTTATTAATAGATGGATTTAATGGTGGATATATCATTTTTATTTTCATAGTTTTGGTTATAAGCATGGTCATGGTTATTTCATGTATTTACTTGTAAATGGAACGATAATGGATGCAAGACCTAATTGATGTCATAACAGTTCAAGGGAGAAGGCATTGATCCTTTTTGTCATGTCTTGTAAGAGTTATTAGTTATTCATGCTTTGTCTTGTATCTTAGACCTATAGATTGAATTGATGCTAAGTGTTTGACAGAATTTCAGTCCCGGTTGGGGATGTTTAGGCTTAGTCCCAGAGTTAGTTTTTGGTTCATTAGTCTTATCATCATGTGTTTAATGGATTCCGGAAGTTACATCAAGTTATGGGTAGTGGTCGGAATTTTGGGCTTGAAAAGTGCCTTAAATCCCATAGACTTTGGCACAGGTCTATTGGAAATAGTCCCTACACACAGGCATGTAGGATTTTGGGAGCATCTAGATCTCTCTGGATGCTGGAATGCCCATAACATGGGAGCATCCAGAGGTTTAATATTTTAAAAAATCAATGGGACCCAAGGGCATGATACCTGTGTGGTTGGGATGGCTCCTAGGAATGTTCTTGCTAATGTGGAAGGTATGTTTGATGTGTTTCCATCGATTCCACTTCCTTAAGGATACCTAGTAGGAGGTTGAATCATATCATAGTAGCCTCTTATCACATGTTTACTCTAATTGGTCAGTTACTTGGGTAGATATGGGAGGAGGATGTTACAGAGTGATATCAGAGTGGGTTGTGCTCTTTGGGTCATATCTAGTACCACAAAGTGGTATCAGAGCATGGTTTACCCTTAGACTATATGGGTGGTGTGTTGGTCATGAATTCATGTCAGTTGCATATGTGTTCCTTATGCTTGTAGTCCATGTGGTTGTTGCATTTGCATGGTGTTGATCATGGTTGTAGTGATGTTGCCATGTGAAGTTTGAGGGTGTTGTTTTGGGATGTGTCATCATGCATGTATCGTTGTATATGAATTTATTATGCATGTTGGCGTCTATATGTCATTATGTATGCATTTCCATGGTGAAGGTTGTTGTCCATGATGTCATTGTATGCATTTTAGGTCATCGTGAGCATTTTAGGCCATATATTGCTTAATATGTGACAAAGAGCATTTTTTCCCTTGTACATGAAAGCATGTCTTCTTTTTTATTGCCACATTACAATAACAATAATTAGAATTCACTGGATATAAATATTGATCTAAAGCACATAGGGAGACCTTGTAGAGGCCTAGTACAAAAAACAATATATCATAATTCATCTTGTGAAAAAAAGGCCTTCGTATCAATGTAGAGAAAAAAAAAATCAATAATCACAACAGTAAAAATGTCATTTATGACTTCCTGGTTTACCTAGAAATGAGTTTAACATCACTGTTATTTTCCTAGTTTTTGGATTTAGTGTCCTAGTGTAGCAACTTGTAGCACTCTGCAAACAAAAGAACAATATAATACATAGCCCATAAGAAAGGTAGCAGAATGAATTATTTGCAAAGGTACATGATGAAACAAACACTAAGATTGAAAATCACAAATTTATAGGGAAAACTATGCATTGCGAGATTAATTATCATATTAACACTAAAATATTAAAATACGCAATACATGAAGACTAATTTCAGTTTCATAAATGAGTGCATTATTAACTGTATCATGATTATGTGGATGCACAATACTACTATACTGATTATGTCAAATCACAAACCAGTGTACTCAAAGATTATTTCATAACTTCCCAACAATATTAAAAAATATCTATTAAGTGCTTAAAAAACACATACCTCTTTATCCATAAATTTTTGGTTTCGTGCTCTCTCAGTCATTCCATTGTTTGAAGTGTGTGGCATGTGGTTTGGATCATCATTAACCTCATTTCATTGATTCAATAACAATATTGGTACAATAAGAACAGGTAGCTATAGAGAAATTGTAGACACTTTTTTTGTTATACTTCATAACTCTGTTTTAACATGTGAATCTGACATATGTTTTTGATTGGTGTATTGATGAAAATAGAAAATTTTGCCTCCATTTCAGGGCTAAATGAAACTGAATTAACATTGACCATAGTTCTATTATGCTTAATGAATACAATAATAAAAGCACTTGATTCAACGATTGAACAGATTTCAACATTTTGGAAGTAGGTGCATCCAAGTATACAAGTTTAATTATATTTTTATCAATCATAATGAGTTCCATATTGTTATAGTGAAAGCATAGACTCCAGAGTGACATGAGAAATCGTAATTAAAAAATCAAGTTACTAATGATTGACATATTATTTTACACATTTCTCAATCTCTTGTTTACAATATATCTAGAGCACTAAATTGAATTGTTAAATAATAAATACATTATTTTAGACATTTCTCAATCTCTTGTTTACAATATATCTAGAGCACTAAATTGAATTGTTAAATAATAAATACATAAAATACCTGTTACAAAAAGCATTGTGGTAGAGAGAAACTAAAATCTATCATAATTTCTAGGTAAGATTGATTACATAGCCCAATGAAAAAATTATCACAAGAGCTCATAGTTCAAAATAAATAATATATTTATTATTCATAGCAACAATAGTGTCTTACAAAGAAGCAATCACTAATTTCAAATAGTACATATATCATTCACCCTCCATCAAAGAACCATTATCAAAGACCAAACATTTGAAACTATTAATATGTGCTATGGTAAACAATAAACTATTTTATTCATATTGAAAAACAAGTGGCTACAGAAATGATGAATGCATGTGACCATGCATCATTGATAACAAAGAGCCAAAAATATTATCCGACATTTTGTTAATTCATTAGATAATAAACTCGTAATTATATATAACTACAATGCAACACTTTATTATCTTAGGAAAGAAAAATCCCTGTGCAAGAAATCCAATCAAAAGAAGCACACAATCTACAAAAAAACACTTGTGCAAACATAAAAATAAGGATGATTAGATCTATGGCAAAATAAACTGAAAATATAGGTACCTCATTCTCATGTACTGTCTTCTTTTAGCAAAGAACATTGAATTGTGCATATGCATAAATGAACACATTGATACAGATGCAAATGTTTTGTTTCCTTCTTCTTCTTTTTTCTTTTTTTTTTCTTTTTTCCCCTAATAGAACATAGTTCCAGAATTTACAACAAATGAGAAACCAAGCCAGTATTTTAACAATGGAGAGAAAAACATCTGAAAATATATAATTTGGCATACTAACTATTCTAGAGTTACATTATGTTATTGTGGAGCTAAGATAATTTTTCTTTTTAACCAAACAATGAGACCATAGTCTTATAGAAAATTTCATAAAACTGAAATATCATATTTCATAATGTTCACTTTTCTCTCTATTTTCATGTGGATCAAGAAAACTTACAAGAAAAAGAGAAACAAGAACTAGTTATCAAAAAAAAAAGTATCCTTGATTGAGATATTTTAGCATATATCCAGAAAGCACTTAACTAAATGTTTTTTTGTGTTTTCTAATTCTACAACCTGCAATAAAAGAAAAAGTCATTATTAGTATTTTTGAAATATTTTGTCAATTATGAATTTGTGGCATACAAAAAATAAATAATGAAAAGAGAAACAATAACTTAACTGTCAAACTGTATAGACTTGATATACGAAAGAATATGTTTTCCCGCTGGTCAAGTCTCATTTATCTTATCAATAAAGTTCTTAATTGTTAAAGTAAAAAGACCTCGAATACAAAGTTTTCTTAAATTGAAAATTGTAGATGATATGCTTTGCATGTATTCCTGAAAACTTGTCTAAGCAATAACTAGGCAATGTTCTTTTAGTTGTGGCATATGTAACATACAATCAATTTTTCAATTCTTTGTTTCCAGTGTACATTCCACATTATGCTCATACGTTTGTGTCATATTTACAAATTGTGCATTTTTTTGTGGTTGGAAGGACAAGTTGTTTGCATTTATCACAAATTCGCTTAAAAGGAGGAGAGAAAACATTTATGGCTATAAGCACTCCTCGGACCTATGGTTTTTTTGTTTTTTTGAGCCACAAGGAAAATTGAATTTTTAGAACCAATATATATATTATCAAATTTTAAGATTTTTCACATCAAACTAAAACTATTGTTACTTGAACAAATAAGTTATACGTAAATATAACTGTGCTCTTGACATTACAAAAGACAATAAATGCGCTTCTGCACAATTATCATTCAATGGTTCAAGAAAAGTTGTCGATCCACAGCGTAATTGTTGACTCCCTTTCACATAATTTCTGACAATGTTTTTGAAAAAATAGAACGGATTCATCTTTGATTGCCAATTCATATTGTATTTTGGAAAAGTGCTCTCTATGACTATCATTCAATAGTAGTTGCATCAACCAAGAAATAGATTTTTGGTTAAACAGTCTAAGAAAAAAGAATAATGAGATAATTTCTACCTTGATAACAATGCAAAACAAAGATACAATAACATAGTTTCAAAGAAACTATTAGCTTTTTTGTTCAAAAAGCAAGTATAGGTATTCTAGCAATAGACTTAAAATTGCATTGTCCTTTGCAACTTCACCATCTTTTATATTAGTTCCAGTTGCTTGTTATTTTTGAGGCAGCCTATTACTATTACTCATAATGACCCAACTGCATATGCATCAGCTGAAACAACGAGACTGTGTATTATTGCATCTGGAGCCAGTCTGTGTTTTTTACAAACCTGTGCAATTGATTCAACTTTTGGTTTTGTCCTGTAACACGATGCAACACTTTGCGTCTCCTCATTCATAAATCCCTTTGTTTCTTATTATAAAATCTGTAATTCAAACACTATTTCCAATAGTAAACATGTTTTTGAAAAGCTCTATAAGATTATTTCCCAAGTTCAATGCGATAGTCAATTGGTCGTGACTATCAACCAAATAAGCGTGGAGCAATCATGCCTTTGCAGGAGAGTTAGGATTTTTGGTCTTTTCTAGCCCATAGATAACCAATATATCACCTTCAAAAAAAATTGCATGTGTTCCTGAGCATATTTCAATGATTGATGAGGATACTGCTTCCATTATTTTTACTCTGCTTATATGCAAAATCAAAACAACATGCTTCAAAAAACGCTGACATTGATTTAATGTAAATATGCCATTTGACTATACAAACATTTAATGCGACACAAACCTAACATTTTTGCATTCTCATTTTCGACCATTTGTTCTTCTAATCTTTGTTTTTTAGAGCTATATGTTTCCATGATATTGTTTCAAATGATTGAGCCAGTTGTTGCCAGAAAATGAAAATGCAAGGCATCAAGTAAGTGACAGTTGTACAAAGAACATTTAAAACAATATATACTCCACAATAATAAATTATATATACATGAATTCTGTTTGTATAGTACTATTAGCCATTGGTTCATGGCTATGAAGTAAATGTGCATAAGGCACAAAAAAAAATTATTGATTTCATTGGCAAATATACATATAGCTCACTTCTGGAAATGTTCTTTTTTTTTTTTCTTTTTTTTTTTTAAGAAGTCACACAAGAAATAATGAAATATGAACTATAATATAAAGAAAATAATACTATTCAATATATGGATCAAACTGCAACAAAGGGGAAATTGAAATACGTAGATTACATACCAAGAATTGCATTAAAATTTATAGTTATACAAGAGAAATGGAAAAAAATTGTGTTCATAGTTTAAAGACTTGTCGGAAATTGATATTTGCAAGTTTTCGTTGTTTCCTTGTTTTTTGTTGAGTAGAGTTTCTTTGTTTTTCAATATTTGAAAATCAAGACATATGTCAAAGGTTCATATTTGCAAATGTGACAAACATTGTGACAACTCAACATTGAAATTCTAAAGAACAAACATTCAAAAATTGACTCAAGGTGACAACAAAAATATGATGAGACAAATTGTATGATGATATGTCTAATAAGAATCAATGACATGGAAATAAACAACATTAGATGAAAATTTTGTCCAAAAGTGATCTAACATTGAGCTATAGTCAATTGTCATTTTTTTGTGTCAAGATTGAAGTAATTATTTTGAATAAATGAAAGTGGTTTATTTTTAAGGCTAGTTTGCAACATGTCCATATTGAAATCACCAGCAAGCACAATTCGCTAGTTGTTGCATGTGTGTTTTAAAATGAGTTTGATGAAATTAATTATCTCTTCAATTTTCACATTTGGTGCAATATATAGATTTGCAATTATATTGAGTTTTTTTTTCAACATGGAATGTTTCAAATGTTGATTCAAATTCATCTTTTGTATAAGTGATATGATTCTCAACCACAATATTTTTTATATAGTATGTAAGAATTCCATGTAAATGGTATAAATGTAAGTAGTCATATTTGTTAGACAATAATGGATTCGATGGAGATTATTTTGCTTTTGTTTCTTTGGAAACAAAAAATGTCAACGCACATTATATCATACCTAGCAATGATATCATTAAAATGCAAGGAAAAATTACGAGTGTTCAATGAACATATTGTCAAATCATCAAGTGTTTTATCTTCATATATGTTATATTCAAACCCATACAAAGCATTCTATATAACTCTAGTTAGTTCAATAGAAACTTTGTCATTGAGAGAAAAGTTACTATGTTCCAATTTGTTTAATCAATACAATAATTAATATCTTTGACATGCAAAAGTGTAGTATAAACAAGTCCATGTTGCCTAACTCCTTTTGGGTCAAAATCTAATTTTTCAACTATTAACCCTTCTAATCAATATATAATTCATGCATAGTCCAGTTGGACAGGAAATTGTTCTCTTGTAAAACAATTTTTTTTGTTTGATTCATTATTCCTTAAAACTACAGTAACAAGTCTCCAAGCAAAAATTATTCCATCTTTGTAAAGATGTGCCATTTTTCCCATTGAATAGTGCCAACAAATCGATCAACAAATTCAATCCAAATTTCACCATTTTAAAATGTTGCCAATCCTCTAAAAATTCCTTCAGCACCATTGACCAAGCTATCATGAATATTGTAATTTATTCCAGTTAGTTCAACAAGCATATTTTCTTTCAACACAGTAGAAGATGGCAATTGTAGTTTCATATGTTTATTGTGATTTATATTTGTTGAGTCAATTGTTCTATCATATGCATCTAGTATAATTGCTTCATTGTTGATGAGAGACAACATTCTTTCATTATGTTCATTTATATTCTTGTTTAAATAAAATAGGTTGGATCAATTGGTCCTAATCTATAATAATGCTTATTCAAGAATGCAAGATCAACACTAGTATGTGAACATGTCCTTATTTTGTTTAAGATGGATATAAATTTTCTATTGTATGTCACATTACATGTTTTAGTTCATAATTTTTCACATTTTCTTTCCAAAAATTGTAAGGAGCATTGGTTCCTTTAAGATGTGGTTGTTAAAATATCCATCATTCATGTACAAGCTGTGCTTGACATAGCTTACCACAAAATATTATTTCAAGGCTTCCAAACGAGCAAGCTGGAGTATGGATAATTTCGTTGAGTCACTTGTCAATGCTACAAAGAAATCAAGACCCAGTCAATGAAGACTCATCTATCAATGGAAATTTAAGTTGTTCATATTCTTTTCTCAATACATCGAATGTGTTAGAATCCACTAACACCATGTGACATGGTGAAAGTGGAAAATGAAAAGTTGAGTGGAATATAACACCATGTGAAATATATGCAACTTTTCCAGCAAATACAATTATTAGACCTTTTTTTTCAAATCATATGATAACATCGGTAGGAAAACTTGATCCAAAGAACAACGTTAGGAATTTCAGTTCTTTAGAGAATTTGTCTTGAAAAATGCCTAGGGGACAAACCCTTTAAGAAGGTGAAATATGTATTATTCTTGTATCAATATCATGGACAAGGTCGGCCTATAAAGGTACAAGGTGAGTCTAGTTCCTTCATTTTTGGACTATCGTTTTGTTCATGGCCCAAAATGACCATTCAACATTATAAGAGAGACCACTCGGTCAAGAACTTAAAGCAGCTCCTTTTCCGTTTAGAATGGTGGTTCCAATTGGTTAAACTAGGTCAAGTTACCTTCTCTCTATCTCTACTGACTTAAAGTATGTATTTAACTCGCCAACAAAGAAAGAGCAATCATTTTACCCTTCTTGTTGTGCATGGGCAAGGAAGCAAATCCTTAAGTTGATTTAAGGCTCAGCGAAACCTCAACTATGGTTTTCCCTCTATTAGAAGAGGTCTTCTAGAATGCATATTCACTCTATAATGCAAGCAAATGGATAACTATGCTAAGACTATATTGATGGAATGAAGGATTAGTCCTTCTTTCTACCCAGAGGAAGATTTAACACAATTGGGATTTTAACATGTTTGGCTTAAGATGAATATGTAGCTAGTTATATAGTTCAATTAACTAATATTATAATTACCAAATATCTATTAACAATGAATGATGAACTAATAACATTAGGAAGTAGCTCACATAATGCCAATGGAAATTAAATCAGAATTAGATGGAAAATTTCTCATTAAAAAGTTACTCGGAAATCTAGTTTTAATATATCAAAGCAAAAGATACAATTGACAATAGAATCATGAGACAAACAAAATAGATAGATAATCTGTAAGATAGATATTCATTGACGCAAGGTTACCCATGCTTTTACCTAGAGTATGCATATATAATACAAAATCTTGTCTGTCCCAGGAATTTTAACTCACAAAGGAGTCTAATCTTCATTTACTAAGGTTTTAGGCCCTTTTCCTTAGAACTCATGTGGAAACATATTAATAGACTAACCAAAGTCTAAACCCTTGTTAACGTTTTCATCGGGACTCGATCACCCCTAATAAACCTTTGTAAATCCTTATTTTGCACATATATACAAAACCCCCTTTTAACTTTAGGTTATAATTAGACTTAACCATAAAACCCTCTATCATGTTTTAATCCATTATAACCCTTTATAATAGATAACAAACAAAACCACATGAATCATACCTTTTCCACCATTCCTTGACATTTGACAGCTACCGAGAATTGCCTTTATCGCAATCTCCCATTGCAGTTACCGTGGTCACACCACATGTATGCTCTATCACCCCTCCGACTCCGATATGTGACTATCGGAAGAGGTTAAACAACACTTAAGCCATAAAAGACTTGGGCACAACATTTTATGGAATACAAAGGAAATACACTAAAATTCTTCTCTCAACCATATAAGCGGATTTCAAATATTATACACCCGTATTCATATTTATCATCGGGTCCATTCTCGACCCATTGCCTTTCCGCTACAATTTCCTTTTTCTGATCGCCGATCAAACCAATCTCCATCATCTATTTCGTCTCTGATCTAATGCTTATTGGTGCATTGCTTTATCGCAATTCCATCTCCCCACCGTCATTTGACTTTGTCGAACTGCGATTGTTGATTAAATCTTGGTCGTTGATCTGGATTCGATCCGATGGTTGACATTACATCTGATCAACAAAACTAATCATTAATCTTCTGACATCCATTAACTCGCAATATATATAACAGTTCAAAAAGATTTTGGTCGGACAACTTATGCGAGGATTAACCACCCGATAAGTGGTTTCCTCTCTCCTCCTCGCTGCCAAGTGTTGAATGTTTAAGGGGATTGGGGGCTCACCCTTCAATACCGCTTATGGTTTTGAGGCCACCCGAAGTCCGCTTTCACTGTTTAAAACTGCCCTTCGTCGATTGTTCTCCTCTACTCTGTTTGCTTATGAATTTATGCTATTTCTTCAGCGTATATGCGGATTTGGGTTTTCTTCAAGGTTCGGATCCCTTAGCTCTTTCAATGAACACTTCCTTCGGAGCGTTGACCTTAATATTTCAAATGGATTCAATAATCCATTATGATCCTCCTTTTCATGTTCATCTCTGTGTAATCATCGAAATCTACCTACAACTCTCTATTACACAGGGTATGTTAATTCACTAATCATTCACCATTTGATACTCAACGACGCACTTATACAACTTGGAATCTCTCTCTCTCTCTCTCTCTCTCTCTCTCTCTCTCTCTCTCTTCTATATATATATATTATAATATATATATATATTATATATATATATATATGATATATAACAAACATTACATGATGATACTCTCTGTCTCTCCTCGGCCTGATCTTCTAATTTAATGGCCTCTGATCATTATCTGTTCATAGGCTTACAAACACAACTAAATATTTAACTCTCTCTCTCTCTTTGTCTAACCTCTCTAACCTCTATAACCTCTGTCTATGCCTTTTTGGCTTGCATTTATACAAAGGGATTCTAAAACAAATTTCTGGTTTAGATCCATAAACTCCTCAACAAAATTTCTAAAAATTCTTCCTCATCCCTAAGGATTCTCTCAAATCCACAAAATCATGAACTGACTCCTAATCTAAGATTTACAATCAATTCTCAATCCTCTCATCACTCAACTATCCTAAATCTCTCATGTTCTCCTACATTCGATAACATTTACAATTTTGCTTCACAAATTCAATTAATTCCTATTCTCATTAAAATCACTCAAAAAATTAATTAATTACATTAATTCAATACTTAGGAAACCAACCTCCTTGAAACACAAGACCCCCTATGTTTATTAGAATATAATGATAATGTTAAGCTGAATGCTCCCGCATCAGACTCCCCAAGAAAATTTATGACCTCCTAGTCATAAGTCTGGATAATTGATTCCTCCTGGATCCTAGACTTCATTTTGTAACCTGTCTTTGCATTTCCATTGTTCTATTGGTGCTGTTGTTTGTTGTTGTTCTCCAGGTCTCCATACCTTATGTTGCAATGCTCCACTTTCCCTGCTTTCATAGTTTGTTGTTGTCTTCCTCTTGTTGTCACTCCTCTCTTTCCTTACTATTGTCTTCTTCTGAGACACTTTCATCATTAACCTTCTTATCAGTTCAATTTCTGTTTCCAATATATCCTCTGTCTGCTGATTGTTTCCATCTCTTGATTGTTGAACTCTCCTTTCTTCTTGTTCTTCACTTATCATGATCGCCTCCTTTTCATCCTTACTCTCTTCTTTACTGTTATCTTGCACCTTTTCAGCTGCTGCTATATTGTCTTTTAAAACAATTTCCTACTTTTGTTTTCTGCACCTATCAGCCTCTTCTTAATTATTGTTTATGACAACTTCTTTGTCATCCTTCTTTAGCAATTTATCCTGAACATTTATCCTCTACGCTTCTAACTTCATCCTTTGAAAGTCTAATTCTCTATATAACTCAATGATTTTACCTAGAGTAAACTTTGGAAATTTTACACAATATCCCACTTCATTTGCTATTGACCCATCATCGCATGGTCCTTCATCCTTTGATAAATCTTTCTTAACATCCTTCAATAGATGTTCTTCCTCTTCTTCTTTCATTTGGTTGTCCACCTGTTCCAAATATGTTCCAGTTTCTGCAACAAAATCTTCAATTATAATACAATAATCATAATAAAAAATATAAGGTTTTTGTACCTCTTCTTCCTTTGGCAACATTGCAATATGTTGCTCAGATCTCTCTTCTTCTGTCAGCATATCAATATGTTGATTTAAATCAAATAACTCTTGAGACTATCAGCAAGTCTCTCCTTCTCATCATTTGTTTCAATGATGACTTTCAGTACTTGTCCACTATAGTGAACTGATTCTTTTCCAGTCTCCTTGTAATATTCTACTTCATAAATTTCATCTTCTGGAAGGTATTCTTTCATGTTTTTTACAACTTTAAAATATTGCCTATCTTCTTCCAAACCTGCAATCATACACAAATCATTAATTTTAAAAATACAAGACCTTCCAGCCTCATTTGATGCTTCAGTCATCAAGTCTTCTGGCTACTTTGAATCATTCATATGATCCAACTCCTTTGGCTCTTCATCACTTTCAAAAAGTAATGGTCCACGTTCTGGTTCACATATCAAAACTTCAACATCTTCTTCATCATCTTCCTTTTGTTGTAGCTCAACTCTTTCGAGCTTCTCTATAATCTATTCAAGTTCCCTTAGCTCCTTCATTAACTACATATTCACATGTTATTTCTTCTTCTCTTGTAGTCTCTGCCACTTCTTTCTTTCTCATGACATAACCATATTTCTGGTCCATCTCATTCCTCTGCAACATTTCCTTTAATACTTCAAGCTGAACTGCTATCTCAACCTTCTTCCTCTCATATTCTTCTTTACTTAACTATCTTTGTATGCCATTTTCCTTCGCATCTCTTTTCTTCTGTCCTTAGTTGTGGTTTCCTTCAGAACCTCTGTTATGACTATCACTAGTCATCATCCTCTCCATCTCTATGAGTTCCTCACTCAGGCACTTTGAGCTACATTAAAGCCTCTACAACAACAATTCTACCCTGTTACCACTCACCTCACCTAGATATCCTCTGTACTCAGTCTTTTGGCAAGAAATTGGTTCTCTATCTCAGGAACCTCCTTTGAGTAATCTTCTCTGCTCTTTCTAGGATTCAAATCATCTGTACTTTCCAAGAACACAATTTTTCTCTTTATCCAATCTCTGTTGGAATTCCTCAAGGTTCTGCCACATTTCTTCTTTCACTCAGAAACTCTTACCAACTTCCTTTATCTCATAGTAATTCTACCACATCCTTTGTGGAATTTCCTTTGGGAGTTGCAATAATACTTTAGCATCAATGTAAAGACTACAACCGTCCAATCTTCAAATCAAGTTAAAATAACAACATACACCTCACCTTTAAGATCTTTGTCTGATCTTGTCCTCCCATCCACCTGCACTTTTGAATGGACTGTCCTTTCCACTAGCCTTTAGTTGTATCTTCAAACTCTATTACTTAAAGAACCTACAAAGTCCTTCTTACAGTTTAACTAATGTAATCCTGCTATAAATATCATTCAGTCAATATCTGCTAATCATTAGACAAATTTACATACCTTCACCTACCTTCAAGATCTCACCATTTCTGCAAATCTGTTTCAGTAGATCTTCACGCTTCCAATGCACAAATTCTCAATATTCAGCTACTATCAATCAGATTTAGAATCTGATTCTTTCTTCCAATCTTCTGGATTTATCTTGGTAAAGCTTAACTATTAGAAACAATTTCTCCTTTGCTAAGTTTTCTTCCACTACTGCTTGTTAGGACTTGATCTTATTTTGCTGTGATACTTCATTAGCTGCAACTATCAATCTTCATTCTATTTCTTTATCTAGTAGAACTCAAATCATAGTTAAATACAACAATACCTACATGTTTTCTCCACCCACACTTTACATCTGAGTGTATCTCCATTCTTCAAAACATCACTATGGATTCTTTATGTTTCTGCAATCTCTTCTTAATTCTTACTCACCTGCCTCTAAGAACTTAATTGTTACTCTCCAATTTAAATTTCAAACATTTCACAATTCCAATTATACAATTCATTGGCCATAAATCATTTATTCTACTTTCTCAAAATCTGAACATTCTATCAAAATGCAGAAATATCAAGATTAGTGTTCCTCTTACCAATCTCCCAGCTTTACTCTGGTTGCTTCACTGTCAAATTAGAATCTAATCTCCCTTGCTTGCATACACATCTTTCCAAATATCTCTGTTCTAAATTCTTCCAAAGAAACTTTCACACATAATTCCTTGTTCAGCTCTGATACCAAATGACGTAGGGTTACCCCTACTTTTACCCACATTATGCATATACAATACAAAATCTTGTCTGTCCCAGAAATTTTAACTCACAAAGGAGTCTAATCTTCATTTACTAATGTTTTAGGCCCTTTTCTTTAGAACTCATGTGGAAACATATTAATAGATTAACCAAAGTCTAAACCCTCGTTAACTTTTTCATCGGGACTCGATCACCCCTAATAAACCTTTGTAAATCCTTATTCCGCACATATATACAAAACCCCCTTTTAACTTTGGGTTATAATTGGACTTAACCATAAAACCCTCTATCGGGTTTTAATCCATTATAAACCCTTTATAATAGATAGCACACAAAACCACATGAATCATACCTTTTCCGTCATTCCTTGTCCTTTGCACAGTTACCGAGAATTGCCTTTATCGCAATCGCTCATCGCAGTTACCATGGTCATACCACATGTATGCTCTATCACCCCTCCGACTCTGATTTGCGACTACCAAAAGCGGTTAAATAACACTTAAGCCTTAAAAGACTCAGGCACAACACTTTATGGAATACAAAGGAAATACACTAAAATTTCGCTCCGAACCATATAAGCGGATCTCAAATATTATACACCCACATTCATATTTATCGTTAGGTCAGTTCTTGGCCCATTTCCCTTCCACTGCACTTTCCTTTCTATGATCGCCGATCAAACCAATCACTGTCGTCCATTTCTTCTCCGATCCAACGGTTATCGATGCATGGCTTTATCGCAATTCCATCTCCCCACTATCATTTGACTTTATCGAACTGCGATTTCCAATTAAATCTTGGTCGTCGATCTGGACTCGATCTGATGGTTGACATTACATCCAATCAACGAAACTAATCATTGATCTTCCGCCATCCATTAACTCATGATAGATCTAACGGTTCACAAATATTTCGACCGGATAACAGATGCGAGGATTAACCGCTCAATAAGAGGTTTCCTCTCTCCTCCTCGCTGCCACATGTCGAACGTTTAAGGGGATCAGGGGCTCACCCTTCAATACCACTTACGGTTTTGAGGCCACCCAAAATCCGCTTTCACTGCTTAAAATTTCCCCTCACCGATTGTTCTCCGTTATTCTGTTTTCTTATGATTTTACGCTATTTCTTCAGCATATATGCTGTTTTGGGTTTTCTTCATGGTTCTGATACCTTGGCTCTTTCATTGCGCACTTCCTCCTGAGCGTTGGCCTTAATCTTTAAAATGGATTCAACAATCCATTATCATCCTCCTCGTCATGTTCCTCTCTGTGTAATCATCGAACTCCGCCTGCAACTCTCTATTGCACAGGGTATGTTAATTCACTACTCATTCACCATTTGATACTCAATGACGCACTTATACAACTTGGAATTGCATCTCTGTGTGTATATATATATTAACAAAAAATTACATGATGAGACTCTTTGTCTCTCCTCGGCCTGATCTTCTAATTTAATGGCCTCTGATCATTATCTGCCCGTAGGCTTACAAACACAACTAAATATTTAACTCTCTCTCTCTCTCTTTCTAACCTCTCTAACCTCTCTAACCTCTGTCTATGCTTTTTTGGCTTGCATTTATACAAAAGGATTCTAAAACCAATTTCTGGTTTAAATCCATAAACTCCTTAACAAAATTCCTAAAATTTCTTCCTCATCCCTAAGGATTCTCTCAAATCCACAAAATCATGAACTAACTCCTAATCTAAGATTTGCAATCAATTCTCAATTCTCTCATCACTCAACTATCCTAAATCTCTCATGTTCTCCTACATTCGAGAACATTTACAATTATGCCTCACAATATTCAATTAATTCCTATTCTCATTAAAATCACTTAAAACATTAAATAATTACATTAATTCGATATTTAGGAAACCAACTTCCTTGAAACACAAGACCACTTATGTTTACTAGAATACAATGATAATGTTGCGCTGAATGCTCCTGCATCATTCATATATACAGTAGTGCGCAATATAAATCTAATTAACATAATTTTGTCATGAAGAATGAAATTCACATTAAAAATAATAGTATTTCTAATACAAATCTATTTGAACCTGTTCTTCTGCTCTTTTCTTTAAATCCGATCTCCTACAACTTCTCTTCCAAAGTATGAACTTTGCTGCGAAAATGAAGAGTTGCAATAGTACAAGCTTTGTCTCTCATACACAGTTCAAAATGAAAAGAGACAAATCCCAATAATTCTTAGATCTAAGATTGATCCTCTCTATTTACAACTTGAAACCCCTATTAAAATAATCCTTTAAGAATTATAGAATCACATAAGGGAGAAGCCCCTTGAGCATTCTCTAAAAGCTCTATTTATAATTACAAATGAAAATCAAAATGAGATAATTGTTTTGTGAATGAATTTTCTCTATTTGATTGAATTCAATTATTTTTTCTCTCTTTCTGGAGCAATTCCATTGATCCAAATATTCTCTTCCTCATCTCCTCAATTGTTCTCCTGCCAAAAACCTGTCAAAATTAAATTAAAATGCAAATCAAAATAAAAAATACCAAATCTGGAAAACAAACATCTTCAATCAAAATTTAATTAAATAAATAAATAAAAAGAAATATGTGTTTTCCATTCATCATTGTAAAGATACTATTGGTCAAAGAAAACATAATTGAATAAATATGCAATCAATAGAGGCTTTGAGCAAATGAAAATGCAAAAGTTAAACTCAAAAAATTAATCTTCGTTAAAAATTCAGAGCTTAATTTTCTGCTAAATTTTAGACTCATTTAATGATTGAATGTGGTCATACAACCACTTTAGAGATATTCTTCATAATTTTATGTATCTAACTAGTCAGCATGGGCCTCATTTGGCCAAGTAAAACTCAATTTATGAGCTTCCAAAATTGAAGTATCAAAATTCTCATAATTCTAGATAAAATTCTACGTGAGCCAAAATTAAGAGAAATTAACTAAAAAATCTAATCTTATTTAACTGCACAATTATTAATTAATTACAATTATGAAATGAATTAAGTATATAAAAATTAATTACAAAAATATTTAAAATAAATTACAAATCAATTTAATTATAAATTAATATAAAATAAATTACTAAATTAAATATTAATTATTATTGCAAATTATAAAAAATTAATTAAAAATAATTTATATTAAAAACATGGTGGGACATGTAGCAAGTGGCTATTGGTCCATGACTCGTCATGGACCCAAGTGGCTTTATGGTCCCAGCAAATGGGCCATGAACACGTATGAGCCATGCACAAAATGAGGGGGGGATTTTAATGAAGTGGAGGCCTTATATGAAACAAATATAACCTTGTGTAATAATATTTTAATAAACCCATTGAAACATGAAGGACATCGGGTATTCTATATCAGAGTAGCTCGATATCGTAACTTTTTCAAACGGATTCTTCGATGTCTACATCATTCCGAGGTTCCGATATTTTATGTGTCGAGAGTTTTATCAATCGGAGGTTACATTAAAAAGTCTCGAGGTATAAGTATAACAATATCAGAATTTTAATTGAAAGGCCCCAACCAAACTTAATGTGCCGAGGTACGATATGGAGTTTGGAGTATCAGGACCTTTATTATATCGGAGTATCGGAGGATTATAAAAAATGACATCCGGGAAGATTTTAAATAAGTCCTGATATTGTATGGGCCACTATATGGGCCAGGGTATGGTTGGAGTGGGAGGTATAAGGTATCATATAAGGCTTATATGGAGCGAGACCTCCATATAAATTACAATCATTTTTTATTTTAAAAATCTGACCAAAATAAACTAGAGTTATTTTGCAATTTTAAAGTTTCAGATCCCATAATTTTTTTTAAATTGGGATTTAACATAGAGTTACGAAATCCAAAAACATTATAATTTTAATTGTTTCATAATTTGGCTGTGGTGATTTTGTAACACTATTATTAAAAAAGCAAGTAATTAGTAAAAATTAACTAGGAATCAATATTTACAATAATTACAAATTTATTTACAAAAATTAAAATAATATACACTTTTTATATTTTTAAGCCCTCACAGTGAAAATCATCAAACTTTGGCAAAGCGTCATTCACAAATCAGATAACCAAATGAGATGAAATGAGAACCAATGGAAAGCTTGCAAAAATTCGAACTCAATGAAGCAATAAAAATATAAATTCGGAAAACAAAAATGAAAAATTGGCAAAATTGTAGGACATTTACCAAAAGAAAATGTTAAAAGGCAATTTAGCCAAAAATTTACGGAAAGGGTCGCCATTATTTGAAATAAATAAGTAAAAAATGGGGGTGTTGAGTTTTCACCTCAACACATTCGAATGATATTGTCTACTTTGATCAGAATGCTTTTTCCATTAATAGTTAATTTCTATTCGTTTGCTTTTGTATAGAGATGTGTTGCACAAGTCATTTAATTAACACATCACTTTCTTGGGTCAAATATTTTGAGACAAATAGGCACTCTTGTATTCCAAGTTTCTTTTTAGCATAATTATTGTTGTCATAATACCATCCATTTCTCTAGACAATGCTCTTTGAATTCCATCTAGACTAGAAGGAATATTTATGATTGTTCTTGTTAATCCAATTTGTGATGTTTTGGAGCCAAGTTGTCTTATTTATGCAAAAGTCATCTTTGTTGCCACTAACCTCTCTTCCAAGTATTTCATTTGTGCAATGGACAACAATTTTTTTTTTTTTTTCATTTCGTCGAATATAAAGAGGCAATGCAAGTGTAGGGAATTTTTTCATGAAGTATTGCACTCTTACAAAATTTTCGTATTTTTTCATTAATTTTAATGGGTTTGAACTATGAAAGAAGCACAAAATAGAAAATAGTAGATAATATGTCATTGTTAATAGATTGCATGTCCTCTCCAAAGGACAATACATCACAAATGTGAAATGTAGATGTAAACATGTCTTTGATTGACTTGAAAATATGCCACAATTTCTTCATTTGACTTTACATGTTGCTTTTGTGCTTCTTGTATTATAACACCTTCTACTCTTATTGCATATTACAATTAATGTGAGTGTACTACTTACTATAGGCATTGGAAAAATAAGTGGATACTTCTTTGATATTTTGTGTCTTCATTGAAAAATTATTATTTTCCTCATTTGATGATCTAGAATCCTTTGGTACTACAACAATTTATTTATTTTTGATACTATGTTATCAATTGACAAATGTTTCAATTGAGTAGACCATCTAGTAAACCTAGATTCTTCGTTAACAATATATCTACAAGGTACACCTAAATTCAGCTTGTAGTTATCTTTTTTTGAGATTCCTTCGAGCATGTGTGATGGATTATCAATGTCACTAATATTCTCAACATTATGAGTTTCCTAAATTTCATAGAAATGTGCATGTGTTGTAGATATTCATATATGCATAAGGTACATGAATTTGGAGCAATTTTTTTATGAATAGAATCTCAAGGAAATATCTTTTGTTTCTATACTCAAGATCTATATGTTAACCTGTTGTGTTATTCAAAAACCCCCCTCATTTATTAATATAATAGCCAATATTCTATTAATAAATAGGGAACCTTTATAAAATCCTTCAAAAAACAAATTTAGCAATTAGACACTTTCTTTTAAATTTTTGGAATAAAGAAAGATATCAAGTCAAAACCCTCTGAAAACTAGTAATACTCACATTTTCTCCTACTGCTGGACCAAGTGTGTCAAAATCCTTATTAACAAGAAAACCTGCGAAAAGCGATCAAAAGAGTCACCGCGCTTAACCTAAATATCTTAGGCTCTTTTGTTTAAAACTAAGGCCTAAGGCATTGCCTATTAAAACAAAGCCTGTATCGCATATCGTCATTCACAAAAGGCGCACTCTCACGAAGCATGTTGAAATGTGCGAAATGCGATATTGTGATGAGACAGTCAACCTATCGCATTGAGGTCTTAAAACTTATGAATCACATGATGTTGCAAAATGTGATAAAAGCCCCAACCTGATTAAAGCCAATGACATAAAGTAGCACTTAAGTCCGTCGCGCAATTAAAAAACGCTTTATAAGGTGAAATTTCCATCAAACAAGCTATGCTTTAAACAACAAAGAACACATCGCTATCCCATATCTCGCATCCCGAAGGAACCTAAGGAACTCTAAGAAAGTGCACAATAAAATATATGATAATGTGATTTGCAATATTGCATCGCAATCGCAAAATCGGCATTCTCGCAACTAAAATCTCACCACCTTAAAAGTTTTCCTTCCCATCTTATGATGCAGAACATAAATGAGCAATAAAGCCATCGATAAGGAACTGTTAGTGGATAGTTAGTATGGATTAATGGCATTTATGTTGAAAAGTGGCTCGACGTGATACGATATATTTTCATCTGCCTTTAATTAAAACCCCTTTCTTGTCACCTTTTCAAGGTTATCTGTATCATTCATCCTCATTTTTCATCTTTTCTTGTGTCTATGTGATAGCTTCCCCTTTTCTCCATTTCAGGAAAAATCTGCAGGAAGAGTCGTTAGAAGCAATGGCAAAGAGGGGAAAGGCAGATGCGTCTGAAAAGTCATACATGATCCCTATTTTCTATGATACTACATGCAGCAGAGATAGAGGAACTTCAACATGTGAGGTCATGTATGATTTTTTAGAAGAGGAAAAACCAAGGCCATTGGTAGCAAAGGCCACGGTCGATGTTCATGTTTCCTTTGACGCCTCCTACTTCGAGACAACATGTTCGTTCCTACATTACATAGTCTCGAGACCGAAGATAATCACATACACAGATATGGTCAAGTGGATAATTAATGTGGTGGATGTCTCGGACAAGGAATTCAAGAATCACAGGCAAGAGGTTATGGGATATTTTTTAGCAAACACCCTATGGCTAATGTACCATTTACCAGAGCCACAAAAGCTCTACAATAAACAGTTCCTTGAGAAATTTGTTAAGGAGAATGAAGACTAGACAAATGTCCACGAGCCTGGACAATAAGTGAATGCAAGATCAAACAAGATAAGACGGGTATATATTCTATGACATCTATCTCTCCCCCTTATATTATCACAGCAACCATACTATGTAGATTGTTCAGTAACCCGATAGCACCAAATTTTCCCCATAATGGCTTCCATTAATAGATGCAACAGTGAACGCAACGATAATGAATTGGGCTCAAATTTTGTCTGATAATTTGGCAAATCCATTATCGAATATAAGAGAAAAAGAATCCCCTCTTTAAGGGTTTATCCACTATTTTTCATGATCGCTTTTGTAATGGACGCAATCTATTTTAGTTCCTAATTTCTCATTATGGGATGGAAGTGCACTGTGCAAGACCCGCCTCCTATCCATGTGTACCATAATATTTTGTGGGAGTCTCGACTTCACCCCCATTTTAATAATATTTGTTAAGGAGTTATGCTACCCATCCATAAACAAGACTACAACACAACCGCCCTAGGTTTTCAAAAGAAGTTGAAGTGGATGTCTTGCCTATAGCTAGATGGTTTGGGGAGGAAACATTTACCTATATCAGAGTATTTGGGAGCATTTCTTCATCGCATGTTCTTCCATACTATGTCTTTGACAAATTAATCACTAGGGAGATAGCCTACCAAATTATAGGGGAAGGTGGGTTAAGCAGAGGATTGAAAGAGTAGAAGAAGGTCATTTGGCCTACATTTCCATGGCAATGTGGTGCATTTGTGCTACATTATTTTGGGCATGTATACAAAGAAGAAAATATCATAAAGTCTCTGAGATTAGCTATAATCCCGAGAAGAAAGTATGACCCAAATGGCACTACTAAGGACTTCACTACTATGGTGAAAGTAAAACTATTCACCCACAAGGAGGATGCCTTGGATAACCTCTTCCTACAAAAAGAAACATTTTTAGAAGTGACGCACATGGAATCACTAATTTTTAGCCCAGATGATGTTAAAGCTTTCCATGTATACAAAAAAAGGAGATTATTGAAGGTCCCATTGGACCTATTGCAAATTGAACCAATAAGGGAGCCAACTCCTAGTGTAAGCTTGGAGGACAACTCCAAAGAGAATTCCAAAGAAGAAACCCAAGAGAGATCTACTCATGAGTCAGAGCACCAGTCTCAAAATGGGGGAGGCAATAAAAATAAAGAGTCTGAAAAGGACACAGTTAGAAATATAGAGGAAACAGAAAAGAAATAGGCAGAAGTTCACTCAACATCCACTCAGTCAACAAAAACTTCAGTTATTGATTTGGAAAAGGAATGGGAACATTTCAGAAGGAATCTTCACACAGATACATAATCCTAAGAAAACACAACACAAGCCAACTCAAGAAACAATAAGAAAAAAAGTTGTAGGCACTCAGGATGTTGAGCTCACTCCTACCACCCCCACTTCAAAGATTATTTTGAGAATTGAGGAAATTCCTCCACTAGATGTATTTTATAGTCCTACCCACAAATTTTTCGTTAATAGATAGAGGAAGAAAATAAAGTTAGAAATTGCAACCATTATGACTCCTGATAATGAACCAATGGACATTGTATGGAAGGGCTCACCCTTGGACCCATCTAAAAATCTCACAAAATTGTCGCAATTCGCAGGAGCCTATGCTATGGAAACTATTGACAAAGTGACAGAGGTCCAAATGTTGCTTAAAGACAAAGTGACAGAGGTCCAAATGTTGCTTAAAGAAAAGGAACAAATAGTTTTTCTATTGGAACAACAATTAGTTCAAAATAAATCCAATCAACAATCAGAATTATACGTAGCTGAGCTCCAGCAGGAATTTGAACAGATGTGAATACAACATCAGGACAGCCTAGCAGAAAGAGATGTGCAGATACATGCTATGACATATAAGTATAAAGACAATTCACAAATCGATGAGTTCATAAACGAAGCACTCAGTCTTAACTCCCAACTAGTGCAGCAGAAGGAAGTTCTTTGGTAGAAAATCTTGTAAATAAGTCCTTATTGCAAGATCAGTGATAAGCTAACAAACCAATTTGTCGACATGAGACTTGAGTATGACGAAATCCATAAAAATATTTTTGATTTTATCACCTGGAAAAAATCATAAGATGGGAGAAAGCTTGGTCTGCCAAAGCTGGATGAATCTCATAAAGACATCTTGTTCATGGATTAGGACTCTCATCTCAGGCAAGCGGAAAGGGAAACAATGATCGCAGCAGTAACAAAAAATAGCATATTTTTTTATATAGAAGCCATCAACAAAAAATTTGCATGGCACTAACCTTGTTACAGAATGCATACCAGGATTACTTCCAAATGTAAAACAGTCAGAACAACAGTGGAGGCAGGAATCAAAGGAAAAAGAGGTAATCAAACAGATGAGTAAGCTAAACTGGGAAGCGTACTGTCAGTTCTTAATAAAACCATACAGCCAGTGGATGACCTTGAAATGCTTAACAACCTCCACACAAAAAATGGTGCCAGCACTAACAGACATTATATTTGTTGGGCAGTTAAAATATGTGATCGACCAACCGACACAGCTCAAGCCTATGACAAATATTTGTGATCTCAAAGATAAAATGCAAAGGAGTTAGTCACTTAGGTTATTTTTCTTTTAGTTTTATTTTCCCATGCTTTGAGGAAGGTCATTTAAACCTCCTCAACTATTTTTGTAATAATCTATTTTAGGACCTATAGTTTAGTATTTAAACCCCCCTCATGCATTTAGGTAGGGGTCTGAAAATTTTATCAGAAACATTCTTCGCAACATTGCACTTTTGTACTTTTGAGGAGGTTTTGATGGAATGAATGGAATAGGATCTATTTTCTTTCAAATATCTAGCATTCTCTACTGAAATGCACTTTTGTGATCTTAGAATGTGTTGGATTGATTGAGATTGGATTAATATTGTTGAAGCACATGAGCAGGACTCGTCATATATGGTACTTTTATCTTATGATATTGTTTTATTTATGTATCAGGCAATACTTCTTCTATTAATTGTTTTATGTGTGAAAGTATGAATTACAATTTAACATTATTGCACTTTTGTATGATGTTGTCTTTGACTTTATTTTGAATACATGAACAATTTTATATGTGATATATCTTTCACAATTTTTTTCGCTAACTATTTATCCAAAACAATTACTGTTAAACGATTTCACTTCTTATTGCAGTTGAATGATCTTTATTACCAATTGTTGTAGGACACCATTGTAGATTGTGTATTGTATTTAATTCTTGGGTATATTTATATCTAAATAGTGTTAAACTAGGATATATGCATGTGTTTGTTAGTTATATTAGATTACACTTAGCTTATCCATTCTCCTATTACATCATATATCACCCCACCAACGTTATCAAATTTTTTCTTGGAAACTGGTCCCATTATCCCCTATCAAAGCCACTACACCAAATGGAAAAGGATATGCTAACCAAGGTCTAGACTGGGTGGCTTTCCCCCATGTTAAAGCAATGATTTTCGAGGCTTCAACATTTTGGCGCTAGAAGGAGGGCCTAATTATGAATGGCAAGTAAATTCAAATCAATAGGCCATTCTAAGAGTAAAAATCCCTCACCATCTCCTCCAACTTCTCGATCGCATTCCAAATCTCCAAATCCTAAGAGAGAAGTTGTAAAGAACCCTTTAGAATCCACTACTATGATTTCAAAGAAGTCAGATCAATTTTATTCTATAGAAACCTCTGAAGTCCAGTCTTTGATCCATAAGCTACAAGGGACTTCAATATCTCAAGAAGAATCTGAGTTATCCCAAGCTAATGTTTCTTCTCAGTTCCCCTCATCTCAAAGGTTAACTAGAGCACAGAGTGAAAAGTTTGGGATCCTCCCATTTGAATTCCCTCCACCAAGTCGTAAGGGAGCTAACAAGACAAAATCTGAATCCCATAGTGAGGTTCTCTCATCATCACCTCAAACATCCTCATCCATTCCATCCACTTCATCACAAAATCAACCATCCACCTCACAACTCCAAATCATGGTTTACACTGGTACTAGAGCACAAGCCTCCTCTACCCAATCACCTTCAAATACAGGAACATCTTCCTCTACACAGACACCTATGATGGCTCAAAACCCACAAAGGCCATGCACAATCCAGGAGTTGTAAGGATGGCGAGACCCTTACATGCATTTCTAGCCCATCCAGAAAATTGGTTACCAAAGTTTAATCTTGATGATGGCTTACCAATCGAAGAACACATAAACAAATTTATGTTGTCCATAAACCTAAACAAAGTAGTTGAAGAAGATGCAGTTGTAAGATTATTCCCTTATACCTTACAAGGATCAACAAGGTTGTTACACAGTAATTTGTCACCATTTGTCACCGTCCCTATTACCCCTCTCCTGCACCTTGGAGGACACATTCTGGGACTTGTGAGAAGTGACAAGACTTGAAATCACTTGTATCATTCACCTATGAACATGAGCTTCATCTGCCCTGAAGACATCTCCTGCACCTTGTCCTTAAAAACAGCCCTTTTTACATTAGCGCTGGCCCATTGTGTTATGCCCGTGCCAATGGGGAAAATCCTATTAAAAGGGCGCGCCATTAGCGCTCTGTCCCAGAGTCGCAATCGCGCCAACCTTTTTGGGCAAAGTTTTGAAATAATCAATCTCCGAAAGTTCTATCCAACTCATTCACCAACTGCATCCAAGTTAAGTGAGGATGGTTTGGCTTCGAATCTCCTTGAATGGGAAGTAGTTTGCCACCATTCCATAGAAGTTTCCAAGTGATGAAGCCAAATCCATTATTGTTGTGATTGACCTTATCTCTTCCTTTTCATCAATAAAAGCTTGTGTCTCCATGGCTTGAGCAAGCTAGTTCTAGTTCTGTCTCTGGTGGCAATACTTGCGTTGAAAGGAAGATATCAAGAGATTGGAGTTGCAAGAAGCCTTCTTTTGTATCCATAAGGCTTTACCTAAGTAAGGAGACTTTGTCACTAAAGAGAGAGAGAGCTTGTCCCTCATCCTTCAAGCCTTTGCAAGACTTGTGTAGCTGAGCACCCAGCCAAAGGAGGACTTGACGTCAGGATGCTGGTTGTATTCTCCTTTGTTGATTATTAATAATAGATGACTATCATTATGGTTCCATTCTCGTTGTACTTGTAATGGTTGATGTTGAATTATATCCTTCCTGACTGATGTATAATTGCATATATTAGATTTCACACTTGTGCTTGTGTGGTTCTCTTTGTGTGTGCAGGTGTCCATTCACGCGGATAGTGGAGGATTGTGACCGGCCAAGGCAAAGGAGTGTGGGCTACGTCTCTTCTACAAACGGAAGCGTTGGAACTCAAGTAGGTCTTCGTCACCTACCTATTATTTTCAATTAGGAACTTGCGTGATAGCATTGTTTGATTGTTGCTAGACCAGTTCTGGGCTAGTAGGGATCGCTTCTATCCATAGAGGGGATTTACCTCTCCAACAATTTGGCGACTCCGCTGGGGAGTTTAGCTTGTTGTTTAATTTGTAAACTTAGACGGAGTCTGAAGCATGGCTAGACAGCCTTCGAAACACTACTGCTTTGCATTAGTGAAATAGATCAAAGCCGCTTCAATCAATCTCAGGTTTGGTTTACGAACTGAACAATTTGGAGTTTGTATTGCCTCTTTGGTTTTCTCTTGTTTGCTTGCTTGGATAGCTTTTTGGATTGAATTTCTTGCTGCCTCTTGCTTCCTGGCTTGCCTAGATATTGTGAACCAAGCTTTGGACCGCTTGTCTTTCTTTTTGACTTGGAAAACTTTATTAGCGCGATTTTCCCTTTTACAGTCGTGCTAGTGGCCCTTGTTGCTAACTAACAACCCGCGCCAATCCGTTTATAGCGCGGTTACAGCCTGACAGTTGCGCCAGGCCTGTTAACATTTTCAGTTCGCTTATTTTCCTGCCTTCTGAGCTTGGATTTGTATCTTGCCACATCTTTTTCAATTGCTGGAGTGTGTTGGAGTCTTGCTTGACTGGTTTTGAGTCTCTCTTTTGAGAAATTCTTAATTTGATTTCCTTTGATCATTACTTGCAGGTTTGTCTCAGTCTCTTCACAATTTTGCATCTTTTTGCTTTTGTTTTTGCGAAAAAATTTCCCCCTCATTCGCCGAGGGGGGCTAAATTATGTATGAGTGTTAATCGCCTTTAAGTGTTTTTATTTTTTGATCTTTGGAAATATCACCCACTTTTCTTGATTTGCACTTGACTGGTTCTTAGATTACATTAGAATCATCTTTTGTTTGAGAATTCTCTTGCATAGATCACACGTGCATAATTAGAATTCTCATTTGTGCATAGATTACATTTGCACACTTTTCAAGTGAATTGTGCATATATCACAATTGCATATATTACCTTTACCCTTTGGGTGTTTGCCTTCTTCTATCGATTTCACATTGCTAGCCCTAGGCCATCTAGTGGCTTTGTGTGTCAAGCCTCCCTTAGGTGTTTTTGGTCTTCTATTGGTCCAGTCAACTTTCTGATTGCTCCTTTGCACTCGTTTAGTGGTTGTTAATCGTTTCATTGCATTATTTGAGTGACTTGCCTCTTTTTCACTTGAATTCCGCTTTGTTTCGCTTTGGGCCTAGATTACACGGCTCATTTGTGTCTTTGGGACTTTTCTCGTTTTTGAGGGATTGCTTTGTGATTTTAGGGAACTGAATGTGCTTGTATTGGTTAGGATTTGTTTGTATTATTTCTCAAAAGTTCTTTAGTGCATTTTCCATTATTGAAAAAGAAAATCTCTTTTGCTTTGAAACGGTTAATGAAAGTTAGGACTTTTCATTTTTATTAGTGAATTAGTGATCTTAAAGAAAAGTTTGTTGATTTGCATTAGTTGCATTAGGGAAACTCTTTGTTGCTTGCGATCATTTCGTTTGCGTGAAAGCTCTCTAACTCTCTTGTAATTAGCATTCATCGAATGGAATGACATATTTTGTCATATAGATTGCATTTAGGGAATTTTGAGAGATTACGTACGGTAGGACTTGAAACCGAAACTTAATTGAAGATCAACCATAAAATGAACTGAATAAACTTAACAACGCATTAGAACTTAACGCTCACATTCTAGAGGTCTAGGCTAGAGACGTGCTCCGACGTCGTTAAACCTAGTCACTATTGTTTCACATTACGGTTGGGTATTCCTCCTTATGTGATTCAACTGTGGTCTAGTACGGACTTGTGCTCCCACGTACCATCGCGTATATATGGGGAGACTCCACTAGGTTATCATCCTTGATCCATAGGAAGCCGTGTCTGCTACCTTACAGCCCGTAACGCACCGAACACAGCATTCAGGAAGATTGAGTGTCGTACGGAAAGTCCTTGGCTTTCATATGATCGCTAAGGTGTATATGCAGTTTTACGGATTGTCTAGTAAACCCCTTGCCTAGTTTCTCCAAAGTAGTCACTTTTGATCCTTTTCGGACTCCTTAAAAGAAAAGGCTCACTTGAGCAATTTGTCACTTCGGACTCAAAAAAAATTCAAAGGCGACTAGAGTAACCTTTTTGTCCTTTTCTCGACTCTTAAAACATGAAAAGGTCAAGTTCAGTTCCTTTGTCTTAAAATTTATTCGACCGCGTTCACATTTACCTGGTTAGGTCTTGTTCGTGTTAGCTTGAGTAGGTTTCTTTTTCATTCTTGATGGCAACTTTCTCGGGGTTCACCAACCCAAGTTTCCCCCCTGACGGGAATCCTGGTCATTTCCCTCCTCTCGGGAATGTTGGTGCTCCTTACATGGCAACGTTGTCCCTCCCAGGGTTAACTGTTGGGTTGCCTGTTTGGTTGTTCTCAACCTCTCTGGTCCC
>APFE030340764.1:620990-632955 GCA_000404065.3 Pinus taeda
GATCCATCCTTCTTGTGCACCAATACTACTGGAGCAGAGAAAGAACTTTGACTCAGTTGAATTATACCAGCCTCTAGCATTTCTGCAACCATACGTTCAATTTCACTCTTTTGGGCATAGGATATCTGTACGGCCTGATGTTTGGAGGAACACTTCCTGGAATCAGATGAATAGCATGATCATGATCACGAATAGGTGGGAGACCTTTGGGAGTCTCAAATACCTTGGAATGATTGTCCAAGACTTTTTTGGAGATCTGGAGAAATAGATGATTCCAATGTGGAAACATCTAGCGAACATAATTGTGCAATTACACTCTTTGCTCCTTTTTTAGAAGCTTTTTCATACCATTAGAGCTGATTATCTTTCCTGGTTTCCCTGAAATACCCCTTAATTCAACTTCCTTTCCTTCCGTAGAAAATTTGATGAAAGTTCTTGAAAATTAAAAGCTATTGTACCCAAGGATTGTAGCCATTGGACTCCTAGTACAACATCAGCACCTCCCATTGGAATGGAAAGCATTGGGCTAGTCAATACATATTCTCCCATGGATAGCTTGATATTATGGCACTTTCCAGAGCAATTTATTGTTCCTCCATTTGCAACCATCACTTGACACTCTGGTGTTGGATATAAGAAGCAATTCACTTCTTTTGCTACCTTACAATGAATAAAATTGTGGGGTACTTCCTGAATCAATCAACACTATTACCTTTTTATTCTTGATTTGTCCTTCTGTATTTATTGTTTGAGGAGTGGTAATTCTAGCCAATGCATTACAGATATGGTCAATTTATCTAGGCTTTGTTCCTGGAGTATATCCTCTTCTTTTGACCTTTCTTGCTCCTTTTCTTCTTCCTCTTCACAATCTATGTAGAATAATTTCTTCTCAGCACACTTATGACCTTTAGTGTATTTTCTATCACAACTGTAACAAAGCCCTTTTGCTCTTTTTTCTTCCAATTGTTGTGTGTCAACCTTATAGGTTGTGGAATACTAGGGGCAACAACACTTCTGTCTTTATAGTTGTGAGTGGTATGCTTCGTGGTTGCCATAATTTTTCTTTCCATTTTTCTTGCTAACCTGAATGCCTTCTCTAATGAATCAGGTTCCCAAAGGCGAACATCATGTTGGATATTATCCTTTAAAGACCCTATGAACACATCAATCCTATGCTCCTCTGGAATATCTTTTAACCTTATGTTCAATTTTTGGAACTCCTCAATGTGCTCCATTATTGAACCCTTTTGTTTGAGACTTATCAATTGGCTAAAAAAAGTGTTGCTTTTTGTATCCTCATAATGTGCTATCAATTGTTCTGTAAAAATTGCCCAAGTGATAAATTGTTTACGAGAGAAAAGCCATTGATACCATACAAACTGATTTGGTTCCAAATAGAAAGTTGCAATACGTACCTTTTGTGTGTTTTGCACATTATTGAGATCGAAAAATTGCTCCATCTGTAATATCCATGTTGCGGGATCCTTGCCATCAAACTTCCTCATATAGATTTTTGGAATACGGTGGGTCTTCAATCCAACATTAGAGTCTATGAAATCATGATTAACATTTCTTTTGTTCTCATCATGAGTTTCCTTTACTACCCTTTCACCATTAGTAAGCATTTCTTGTAGAAACAAATCTGTCTTCAAATCTTCCGTGCCTATCTTCAAATCTTCCATGCTTGTCTTTAAACTATCCATCTTAGCTTCTACATATTTCTTTAAACCATCCATCTTATATTCTATTTATTTTTGTGCAAGTGACACTTGTTGCACTTGGTTTCATAATTTTGATATATCATGTTGCATTTCTTCCTCTTCTTCATGAGTCATGCTAGAGCTTTCAGGTTGCCTACTAGGTGTTTTCATTTTCTTTCCTCAGTGCATCAATTACCGAGAATAATGCTTTAATATGCCCTTTTAATTCCTTCAAACTAATTTTTGAAACCAAGCTTATGCAAAAATTTAAAAAAACTACACACCTTTTTTCACTTTGTAGGAGCTCAATATTGAATATGATGTATCTCTGTAATTTCGGATCATCTAGTTCTGAAGTTGTGATCTACAGTAGCCCTCTACATCATCTTTCCAATGCCACCAAACGGATCCAAATTGGATTCTTGAGGGAAGAGTTATGCCAAATCTTTCACAGTGACCTAATTATAGACTAGTTCAGTAGAGCAAACTTGTATGACATACCACGAGTCACTGTTTCGACCTTTGGCTCTGAAAACTATATAAAAGAAACTAGAGTCCGTCCTCTTTCTGTACCTTTTTACAAAATTTCAATCTGATGCTTAGAGAGAAAGTTATGACGATTTTCCCCAGGTCACCTGTTTGGAATGTAATTCAAGAGTCTGCAAAAAGACCGACTTCCTCAGCTCATATCTCCGCAAATATAGCGTGAAAAGCTCTGAAATTTAGACCTGAGCTTCAGCGCGATGTCTTCTCAAATGGGTTTTTTTTTAGCTTCTGAAATGTCGTAGAAAAAATGTTATAGCGAAAATTCCACGATGACCTGTTTGGAGCAACGAAACCCTAGAATCCAAAGCTCTGATACCAAATGTTATGAAACTAGCTCAAGAAAAAGATAGAAAAGATAGATCAACACCTTAAAATTTAGCCTATTCGAAGTGGAAACCTCCTTTACATAACATAAATGAACAATTCTTGGATGATTCAAATGACAAAACCTCATTTCTATATATAGGAGTCTAAGGAGTCACAACATAACCCAGCCGACCTAACAATAATAATATAAAGCCACAAAAATAACAATAAAGGGATTCTATGGGGCACAATAATAACAATATGGGGACAATAGGGGCACAACAATATTAATAAGGGGTACAACTACAATATTAATGGGGTAATCACTAGTATTATAGGGACCCAACATTAGGAAGTGTATGATATCTTCAAAATGACCATCTGTGACATGCACTACACATAGTTGCGCGTCAGGCAATCCCTCCCCCAAATTAGTGGACTCTTCCCCTGTTTCAATGCACGACAGATGGTCTGGTCTCGCATTTAGTTGTCTACGCTTCATAATGAATTTAAATCATACTCTTGGAATAATAACAACCACTTGTAGATTCTCCCCCCAACACAGGCTTATTGACCAAGTATTTTAGCATGGAATGATTTGTGTACATCTTAAAATGTCCACCCAACAAATAGTGTCTAAACTTCTAGAGCACGTATATCATGGCTAACCCCTCGTACTCGGTGGTGGAATAGTTCTTCTCAACCTTGTATAACCTTCTGATTGCAAATGCTATAAGATGATCCAATTATCCTCCACCAGCCTGTGTCAACACTGCTCCCAATGTTATACATGACGTGTCAACATGTACATGAAACTTCTTCTTCCAATCCAGGAAGACTAAAATCAGCACGGTGACCATCTTTTCCTTCAATACATCCAAGCTTTTCTTACAATCCTCATTCCAACAAAACACGACATCCTTTTCCAACAGCTTCTCCATAGGCACAGTGATCTAGTGTTGGCTTGTATGGGCCTGACCCAGGTTCAGAGATGATTTAGCCAAACAAATCTCAGTACTACTAGTCCTTTCGGAAATAGTCCGCAGAGCGCGGACTAAGGTCTCACCCAAAGTAGTATGGGAGGGTGCCAGAACTAGGTTTCCACACCCTAGAGATGTCAGATGGTTTTCCGGTGGTCTGTTGTTTGACCCCATGCGCATGTCACTACGTGCACCTATCTTTACCTCGCAGCCTATGATGCTGCCTTCACGCAGTCCTTCTCAAGGCGTGATCCATGTTATTACCTAATTCCTTTCAATCAACTCAATATTATCTGATTACTTAACTTATATGTATGAGCCCAATTATACTTCACAGTGTTCAGTATTCATATAAGTGCGCACGATAAACAAAACAGTATAAATTCATAGAAAGTAATACGAAAGTAGATACACAGTAATTAGAATCGAACTTCTCTTTATTATTCTTCTTCTTGGGTTACAAACTTGACTCTGTCCTGCGCACTCAGCTGCAGGGGTCCTCGCACTCAGCTGCAAACTTTACTAGGCCTCTACGCACTCAGCTGCAGAGCCTCTTCCTACTACTACGACCCAAGACACTTAGACTTCCTCTCTATGCTTTACTACATCATTACATCAATCCATCAATCCTTCTATTGTCTTTACAACCTAGATCCTTGCTCTATTTATACAATCCCATGGTCTGTTGACCATGGGTAGGCCGACATGACATTACATTACAAAACTTAGGGCAAACAACCCTATGACTCAATGTACATTTCGCGCTCCGCGCCCGTAATTCGCAGAGTCTTACAACATTATTTGACCAAAAATTGGGCTTTAAGCACCCAGCAAATCTTTGTACCACGAATCCGCTTCGCCTCCTTGGTAGCCCAAAGCGAAACATACTTCGAGGCCTCTGGTAAGTCACACTCAATGCTTGGGAACTGATTGTCCTCCAGCAATTCTCCTGCTATCAACAAGATGGACAAGAGTAACCATGCATAGTGGAAGGTCTTACCCTGCTCCTAGGCTTCCTTGCATTTGATAAAAAATTCTTCGTAGGGGAACTCAGCCTAGTTGAACTGGACCCCTTCCACACAGTATTCAACCAATGCAACTACCAGCACTAGTACTTCATCTCCATGGCATTTTCTCATTACTTTACCAGCCAGGAGTTGGGTGGCTACACGCACCACTTTATCCTTGATATTTTTGATGGCGTAACCCCTCTTTTTTCTTCTCAAGCTTATATTTTTTCTTCATGGCTTCCACGAGAGCCAAATCGCCGCTTTTTCCTGCTATCATCATGGGGTCCTTTCCCTTACAGGGAAGCTGAGAAATTTTATGGATGAGATCTCTCGTGATGAGAATAGGCTCCTCCAGCCATAAGTACCAATCATGCACCAGGCAAAGTGGCTGCCTGATGACGAAAATGGAGATGGGTGCAGGGTGAAAGTGTGGTATCCATAGTAGATGAAGCAACCCAACCTTCTCCACATTGGCAACCATTTTCGTGGTTGTAATGTGATCACCGGTCCCTCCTTATTTTGATTCATTAGGATCTCTATCTCTAATTGTGGGAACTTCTTGCTATCCATGAGGTCTCAGTCTTCAAATTTTAGGGTAGGCACATGTCCTAGGAGTGGACCCTCAAAGGTAATTCAATCGGGGAGGAAGGGGGTCTAGATTGCACTCTTCATTGCATCCAGATCCTTTGGTACCTTAGCTTTCCCTTTTCACAGAGGGACATACTTGAGAAATTTTGTTGCAAAGTGCATTGGTTGGATGTCTTCCTCCACGTCTTCTTCTTCCTCTACCTCGACAATTAGAGCCTGTAAGTTCTCCTCTTCTTCATCTGTCTCAATGGTGACAACCTTGCCCTTTTCCTCCATTGATAGCTTTCCAAACTGTGGATTCCTCGGGGACATGCAGACTGGTCCCATTACCTGCTTATCTTTTTTTGGTCTCGGCATCCAAGGTGATTTCAGGATTTCTAGCTCAAACCCAGTATCTTTGAGAATATCATGTACCATATAGGTTAGCGCGGCCTCACCGAAGATTCCTTCTTGAAAGCCCAACCTCCTCTAGAATCCATCATCTTTTCTATATTGTATGCGGTCTTTCACGAACTTAGGGGCTCGAATATTGCTCGGCGCTCAACACTCTGTGTTCTATTCAACCGCTCAAGTCTCAAGTGAACAAGTGTTGTCTCATGGCTAGCCCCTGGATTTTTATAGCACTGTTTGAATTCAAATTCAACCATTCCCCCCAATTCTCGGCCATTAATGCTTTCTTGGTGGTAGATTTTTCAAAATCTTACCCATAACTGTTGTCTTAAATGTTCATCGCCTACTCTAAGTGGCCTCAAACCAGACATCCCGTCATGAGTAGTGTTCAACGTTCATTTCCTAGCCTACCCATGCGGCAGTGTAGCCCTCCTTGCATGGGTGCGAACCTTGTGACCGGTTATCCCGACGCACATCTATCAGAGCGCACAACTTCCAGGGAGAATCATTTATAGTCCCACACTCTCTTCCAACTCCCTGGAGTGCTAAGGTTGTGCTTCCTACATCTAGTCAAGTTGTCGCACCACTTGTGCGAGGCTCCATCTCGCCTTCTAGTATAGTCCTTGGAAAATCCTCAATTTCCCTCGCGACAGTCGACGCTGCATGCTCCACTGTATGGAGTGCATTCCCCTGGTTACTGTGTTTCGTGATATGTGGTCCCAGCCATGGCAACAAACTAAGAAATTCTCAGTGATAGTCTTATAATTCGTTGGTATGATCATTTGCACCATGCCTTGCCATCCTGATCTGAAAACCACTCTTGAGTGACCTCAGTTAGTTAAATGATGAATGAAGGTATTAGAGACTCATGTGCTAGTGTGTGTCTATATTATTTTAGGCAATGGATCGATCAGATTGCAAAATACAAAAACACTGGAAAATGGAAAACAACATAGAAACACAGTAAGCAAATACAAGAACACAACAATTAATAAGGAGTTCACCCTATCCTCCAGGGCTACGTTTCCGATCCAACTTTTAGTGGTGGCCTTCTTTTATTATGTCTTTAGAGTAGAGAATTACAATGAAGAGCTCAATCTGAGTCGCCTGAAACAGAATTGATTGGCAGGGTGGTTCTTGGATTCCCCAAGCCACTGGAGTGCACAGACTCTTTTCCTTAGCAGCTCTTGAAATTTCTGGTCTTTAAGGGGAGGAGACCAATATGGTACTCGATTCCCAATAGATCCCCTCAAGGGTGGCTTGAACCTCTCAAGCTCTTGGTGCTCGACGTTGCCTATGGTCAATTCGGCCCTCTGTCTTTCTGCTTTTTGCTTCACTGTCTTCGTCTTCTTCTCTCTAGTTTTTCCTCTCGGTGTCATCTCTCTCTCTCTCTCTCTCTCTCTCTCTCTCTCTCTCTCTCTCTCTTTTTTGTTCTCTATTCATGTCTTTTAAGCCAGTCAATCTCGTGACTATTTGATTCCTCTTCTAACTCCATCGGATCACTTGCTGCTATTCGCTCAAAATTCCCTGTCTCTGCATCATGGTCATCGGCTCACAAGGAGTGGCCACTTGTCCTCTCGCGAACTGCGCCAGATCTTCCTCGTCGGTTCGATTCTTCGGTTACGTCGGGAAATGACTCATCCACCACCTCAGTGGTCAAATCAAACCTCAAATCCTTGTAGATCTTGGCTTAATCCCCTGTCAAATCCGATTCTTTTATTGGGTGCATTCTCAGTCGTTAGACCTGGAGCCTCCCGATCCAACGTCATTTGCTCATTTCACACGGTTGACTTGCTCAACCGTTAGCGTGCGATGAGCAGCGTTTTTCTTTGTCCTCTGCCTGCCACACATTTGGCGCTGAATGGAATCGTTAGGTTTCAGCCAAATCTGCTTACCGCCCAAGGGTGTCCCAGATATATACCACTAGTTTTTGGAGCGTGGGTCCTTCCTTTAGCCTTTTTCTCTTTTCCCCACGGTTTTCCCAACTTCCATGCGACCGAGCGCTTCAGGTCCTTTCCATTTTGAGGGGTTTTGCCCAGCAATGCATGATTAGCACTAAGCACTAATCGTGCATTAGAAGCTACCTCTTTTTCCCAATTCGGGCTTCCCAGGTGACAGTTTCACCTCCTGTGTAGTCTCCATGGCCCTCGGTCAGCATGCTTTGACCGAGGTCCTTGTCGTTCCACGCTGGCTGCCAACTGCCACTGTTCAAAGGTTTTTTTGATCGCTCTATGCTCTTGAATTTGAAGTTTGTCCCAATCTGATACAATCATGGTACTTTGATTATTTTTTAGGATCCAATTCGGATCACATCCTTGGTTTAGTGACAAGACATGCTTGCTTGATCTCTTTTTCCAGCCACTTGACTTCTACGTCCATTAAAATGCTTTTCTTCCTTAGTCTTACCCGATCTTTTTCAACTTTGAGAAGTCTAAGGTTCCCTTGCGGAATGGCTTCCTAAAGCCTTATGTGCTCTACCTTAGCTGTGTGAATTCTTCATCCCAGGTTTTGCACACTATGATACAGGCAGTTACTATTATGTGTGGATTCATCCTTGCATGCCCCTCAGAAATTACAGTCCCTACCTTGTTCCACAACCTTGGAATTGTTTTCGCGGTCAGGTTTTTTCACATGGTTCTATAGTCCCATTGAACCGTTGGTACGCATAGGTCCCAATCAGTGTGTCTCACCTAATGGACTCTGTTCAGCACCTCACACACCCTGTCGAATGTTTCTATGTGGATAATTCTTGGTGCGCTTTGCCTTTCTGGGTGTTGCGTTTTGTTCCAATTCTCTATTCTGGGGGTGTTGTGCACTTGTGCAGGTTGCATGTCATATGTCTGTACCCATCGAGAAAGGTGGGCGCACAAGTTTTTCTACCCCTGGTAACTGGCTCTCATCCTTAGCTGGGGTTTTCCAAATCATAGGCACATTATCCTCTTGCATCCATGCCAGTCCTCAAAACTTCTCTAATGTGTACCCCACCATCTTGTGGGCGTCACACGCAGTGCCCATTTTAGAGCATGGAACCATTATTGTTATGGTACCACGCTTTCAAATTTGTTCAAGAAATTCATCCACCACTGTCAACCCATCATATGTAGGTAGATCCCTTACTTCTGTTGTCATGCAATGCAATGATCTAACCATCATGTTACAATTAAGCATTGTTACTTCGTGCAACTGAATCTTCCATCATTCTATTTCTTCATTCGAATCCAAAGTGCTAGAGATTTCCGCTCACGCGAAATCCTTCCATCTGCAGTTAGATTCACCCAATCTTGTTCTCATGTAATTATCTTGTAGATGTAATCAAGATCTTCATCACTATCATCGTTGTGCACCAGTTCAATACATCATGCTCCTTTAGCTGGATCCTACGATACTACTACTCATAGTGACTTTTTCTCAAAAACCATTTTGCACTTCTCCAAGTTCATGAATCCATTCATATCGATAGCCCAATCTATTCCTAGTAGTGTGGGATAGGGATTGTTGTCATCGACAATCTCTATCACTTCAAAATATACCTGCACACTCACACCTTCAATATCCACCATTACCCCTTGCAATCTTCCCATGGGCAAGATCTTCTATTGGTTCAACATTCACAACTGAATAGGAGACCAATGTATCGCGGGTCTACCCATGCACTCCCATGTTTTTTTCGGCAGTAAATTTTCATCTAGTTCAAGATCCAGGATTACCTAATCCATTTCATAATCGCTGATTTGCATAGTCAACCTCATTTCCCTTCCTATACGCAATGCATGCTTTCCAAGTTTCCGGACCACACGCGGTTCTCCTAACCCTGCGCACCTAGTGATAAGTTCATGTAGTCCTTTTACTGCCCTGCTATCGTGTAGCAGTTTCATGCATGTCTCCAGAAAGGTAGTGAGCATTGAAGGATCCATCCCTGGTTCTAGTTGATCCTTACTACTTGAAGTGGAGGCTTCCGTGAAGCTCTTCTTAGCTTCCATGAAATTCTCCTTTGTGTGTTCTAAATCAAATTTGGGTTCCTTTGTATGAGCCTTGTGAACCCATGCACTTTATTCTGATTGCTTACCTTTATCATCGCCAGTGGTCATATCACTCCTAATCATCATGTTTACATTCAGGTCTTCGTCGCACAACTCAGACCTCATCATCTGCAAATTCTGAGTCAAACGAGGCTGAAGTACCCCTTTTTCACGCATCCTCACTATCAATGTAGGGCAGTCTTCTGCCTCATGATCAAACTGACTACGGTACAAACATGATGTCCTTGTTGGGTTTGTATAATCGCGAGCATAGTGCCCTAGCCCTCTGCAATTGTAACAAATTAGTTGTCTGCAACCCCTTCCTAGTCCCATTCCACCTCGACCTCATCCGAGCCCCTGAAATCCAGCATGCATCACTCCTATATTTGGGTTAAGGGCTCGCGTTTTGGTCTACAACCTGTAGGTAGGAGTATGATCCATCATTAGCTCGTAACTTCTACAGGTACATTCATCATGGCCTACCGACCTGTAGAAATTACAAAATAATTGATGGGACGTCTATGTATACTTTTGCAATATATGACAATTATCCATAGTGTTTTTACCTCCTATCTGATAGCTCGCGCACCATAGTGTAGGTGTTGTGCTTGTTCCTTCTTGTGCCTTAGGTCTTAATGGCATCAACCCTCCTCCCGACATGTAATTCGTGAACACTGGACAATGGTCCTTGTCATGCCCCTGGCCCTTGCATTTTATGCACCATCCCTCCTCGTGCACCTCCAGCTGAGGTGTCCTATCCTGTTTCAAATTTTGCATCTCCAGACACAGATTTTGTGAAGTAAAAAAAACTTCGGATACACAGAAATTATATATAAATATTTTATTAAAAGAGATGAAATTATAGATGATGATGATTTACACTGGGTTGCCTGGCTTATATACCGCCATGGGCACCCTTTGGGAAAGGGCATGATCTTATGATCGTGCCTTTTCGTCTAATTAAAATTAAAATTAAATAATAAACCTAAGTTAACTAATTTTTTTACATAACATTGCCTTCCTCTCGAAATAATGCTTTGTCCTCAAAGCATAAGTAATGATGGATGTTGTTGAAGAATGATTCATTCTCCCAGAAAGCGTCTTCTTCGGGTAAGTCCTTCCACTTGATCAGATATTCTAAGATGATCAAGGTCGCACATTTTAAAAGGTCTTGGATTAATCTCTCAAGTTTTGTTTTTTGGTGATGTGGATATCGGTATGGCTTGATGTTGACAAGGTCTGATCTTGCCTTGACTTCTATTGTATGCTCAATTTCCCTATTAGGTGGAATCTTCATAGGTAGGTCTTGAAATACTTTTTCATGCTTCCAAATCAGATCTTGTATCTCTGGTGATTCTTCTCTGGTCATATTTGCAGATAACATTTCTAATTGATGACATTGTACTGCATAAGTAGGTGCTCTTTTTCGACTCAGTTTCATCATCTGAGATGATGATACATCATGATTTTCTGGTGCTTGGAATCCATGTAGTTTGTATTTCTGACCTCCCCATTTGAATTTTATAAATTGTAATTGATGGTTGGCGGCATAAGTACCTAAAGTTCGTAGCCATTGGATGCCTAAGACTACATCTACTCCTCCTAATGGTACCGTAAAGAATGGAGACTCTAATTTATAGTCTTGAATCTACAAATTGACCTTATGGCATTTCCCCACCTTTTCAATCTTCTTACCATTAGCTATCATCACTTTCATGTTGGGTAAGCGAAATGAAAAGATATTGAGTTTCTTGGCCACAGTCGCATCTAGAAAATTGTGTGTGCTTCCAGAGTCGACGAGAACCACTACGTTGTTCTTCTTTATGTGTCCTTTTAACTTTAAAGTCTGAGGTTGTGATATACCTGCCATAGCTGATAATGACACTTGTGGAATACTTCCATCATCTAGTTCTAGTGAGAATTCTGGGGCGTCTTCTGTTTCTTCAATGTCAGACTCTTCACTGTTTGAATCATTGGTTACTTCACAATTATATAGGTTCTTTGGTTCTTTTCCTTTAGCACATCTATGTTTGGGGTCCCATTTCTCACCACAACGTTTACACTTACCCTCTTTTATCCTTTGCATTTCCACATTAGATTTTTCATCTTCATGACGATGTGGTGGAACATATCTTGTATTATTTGAGTCCACATACTGGGGTATCATTCGTCTTGCATAAGCTTTTTCCGTTGTTGACCAAAATATTGGTTCGGATTTCTTTTCCGGTATTTTTTCTTTTCGTCTTGCTACTTCTACAGATGTAATGTCATGCATCTCAAGTTCTGCTTGTAAATGGGTTTTGAGTCCTAAGATGTATGACTGAATTAGACGAGATTCTGATAACCCAGGTACTCGTGTTACTAAGGTCTCCCATTCTTGAGTGTATTCATCCACACTTCCTTTTTGTCGTAATTTGATGAGTTTT
>APFE030340764.1:634145-653189 GCA_000404065.3 Pinus taeda
ATAAACTTAAATTATTAAATAACTTTTATATATATAATTTTTAGTGACGGGAGCAGTCATATATCAAGGGTCACGCCTTTATGCTCACAACCACGAATGCTTTTTTTTTATTTATAGTTGATTATAAAATCTAATATTTAGATATGGGTTTTAATATATATAATGGAGTTGGACAGAATGAACGGCCAGACAGGGCCGCAGTGCGGCAAGCACACTCGAAGCCAAGCAGCGGGCACGACAGCGGTGATAGGGACGCGAATAGGGACAGCGGTGATGGGGACGCGGTGGATAGACTCAGTGGACGCACAGATGGAACGTTGCAGCAACGGTGTAAGGTAGGATTGCACGGGTGGTTGTCAATGATGCAGGGCCAACTGCGGGTGGTAGCGAAATTATGGACAGTGAAAACAGAGGCAGTGTAGGCGGTTTGGGACGGGGTGCGGATGGAAAGGATAACTTGTGGAAACAGCGAAGGGAAACGATAAGGGACAACGACAGAGGAATTTGCGGAAGGATGGACGCAAGGTAGAATGGGTTTGGAACAACCGAAGTGGAAATGGACTGAGATTATGGGGTGATAACAGCAAAACGAAATGACAGTATGCAACAGAAATCTTGGTGTAGTAATTTGCTGCAAGACCGAACTTGCTCTGATACCAGATGAAGTAAAAAAAACTTTGGATACACAGAAATTAATATAAATATTTTTATTAAAAGAGATGAAATTACAGATGATGATGATTTACACTGGGTTTCCCGGCTTATATACCGCCATGGGCACCCTTTGGGAAAGGGCATGATCTTATGATCGTGCCCTTTCGTCTAATTAAAATTAAAATTAAATAATAAACCTAAGTTAACTAATTTTTTTACATAACATTTTGCAGTTGCGAGTGGATTTGTTGGACTCCCAGACCGGGGTCTTGTATAGGGGTCTCATGCAATCTCATTGCCATCTCCAAAGCTTTGGCCTTGGTGGAAAGTTTTTACTGTGACAGCACCATCCTTAAATGCGGTGTTAGTGATGCTATAAACCATGCACAATGTTGTCCATCTGTTAAATTTATATTGGCTTCGAAAATCAGACCCTTCAGTCTTTGGTCCAGATCCTAGGAGCTCTCACCTGGGAGCATTGTGATCTCCTTAAACCCAATAATTAATTGTGTCTTCGACTTTGGCTTGTTAATTCCCTGTTCAGCGTAGCTTGGATTTCTATGATTCCTGTGTTTGGATGGTCATTAGAATGCTTGATGTACCATGTTAATGCATGATCTTCCAACATGCTCACCAGTGTATCCTTCTTGATATTTTCACCCACGAATCCTTGTGCTTCCCATACTGCCCTTACCACGAACCAGAATTGGTCTAGATCTTCATTCCCTACTCCTATGAGTACCGGTAGTTTGATCACACTCACTATACTGAACTATGGTGGTGGTGGAGCTGGGGTGGGTGGAGATGGCGGTGAGGAAGGTGAGATGAGTGGCGATGTACGTGGAGGTGGTAAGCGTGGAATTTGCTTCCTTATCAAACTGACTGCGCTTCTCAAAGAAACTTTCACAATCTCTTCCTCACTTACCTGCGAGGGTGAAATTAAGGGACTGGTTTCTAATTCTTCACTATCTCTGCTTCTATAGATCTTCCTACTTCACGTAGTCCCAAACATTAATTTATTCGCATAACCTGCTTTTCACAAAATAGCATCTTAATCCAAGTGTTCAAAGATTTAATATACTTACCTCGGTGTCCTCTTAGGAAACATCGCTTCGCCTCACTGTAGCTGACAGTTGTATCTACCGAAAACTCAGTGATAAATCCTCTTATAATTTGGTCAAGACAATGGTCCACATCTTGCGTGATCTTATCTCCTGACACTTCCAGTCTGCACACTAATTTCGAAGTCCACACAATTGGTTTGTCGAGCCTACACCTTCCCTGACTGTCTTCTAGCTTCACGGTCCACTCATATAGTTCAGAAGGAAAGGATGCAAAGAAACTTTCTTGGATTTCCGTATATAAGTAGCGCTCCAGCCACTATTCCTTAGATACTCTGGATTCCTGTTTTCCTGCACCGCGAACTCGTGAATGTTTTTGTCCAACCACCCTTCAATTTCTTCCTTTGTTGGATTCCAGTGGTGCGACATCATACATCACTTATGCAAATCTCGGTCCCAGCAATGGAACCATTTGTTGGCTTGTATGGGCGTGACCCAGGTTCAGAGATGATTTAGCCAAACAAATCCTAGTACTACTGGCCCTTTCGGCAACAATCCGTAGAGTGTGGACTGATGTCTCACCCAAAGTAGTATGGGAGGGTGCTAGAACCAGGTTTCCATGCCCTAGAGATGTCTGATGGTTTTCTGGTGGTCTGCAGTTTGACCCTACACGCACGTCGCTATGCGCACCTATCAGTACCTTACAGCCTGTGATGCTGCCTTCGAACAGTCCTACTCGAGGCACAATCCATCTTATTACCCAAGTCCTTATAATTAACCTAATATTATCCGATTACTTAACTTATCTGTATGAGCCCAATTATACTTAACAGTGTTCAGTACTCATATAAGTGCATGCAATAAATAAAATAGTATAAATGCATAGAAATTAATATGAAAGTAGATACACAGTAATTGGAATCAAACTTCTCTTTATTATTCTTCTTCTTGGGTTACAGACTCAACTCCACCCTGCACACTCAGCTGTAGGGGTCTGTGCACTCAGCTGCATAATTTACTAGGCCTTTGCGCACTCAGCTGCAGAGCCTCTTCCTACTATAATGACCTAAGACACTTAGACCTCCTCTCTATTCTCTACTGGATCATTACATCAATCCATCAATCCATCTATTGTCTTAGGCCAACATGACATTACATTACAAAACTGAGGGTAGACAACCCTATGACTCAATGTACATTACGTGCTCCGCGCCCATAATTCGCGGAGTCTTACAACATTATTTGACCAAAACTTGGGCTTTGAGCCCCAAAATATGTTGTGGGGGGATTCCATGCCCAACATCTAGGCATATCCCTTGATAAACTTCCTGTAATACCCAGTATGTCCTAAGGTTGCGCGCAACTGTTTCACACTCCTCAACATTTCCAAGTTAAGTATCAATGTGATCTTTGTGGGATCTACCATTAGTCCCTATCTACAAACCACATGACGAAATAGAGTCCCAAAAGGAACACAAAACAAGCACTTCTTCAGATTCAGTGCAATCTGGTACCTTCGACAGGTATCTAACTTCAGGCACAAACTTGCCACATGGTGTTTTACTAGTCCAAACACCATCCATTCATAAAAGTACACCTCCATAAACTTATGAATAAATTATTTGAATGCAGCAATGATTATGTGTGAAACAATTGTAGGTGCATTCTTCAACCTGAAAGGCATTACAGTGTTCTGAAAACAACCCCACTCAGTCGCGAAGGTCATCTTACTTCTATCCTCCAACGTGATTTTGATCTGATGGTACCCACAAAAACCATCAGTGAAGGAATACGATTCCTAACCACCTACATTATCCAACACCTCATCAGTGAATGGAGTCAGGAAAGGATCATGTACGCAAGTGTCATTCAACTTCCTGAGATCTATGCATATCCTTATTTCATCTTTCTGCTTCTTTTCCTATACCACCATTGGGCTTACCCAATCAGATTCTTCTACGGGCTCAATGATGCCTGCCGTGAGCATCTTGTCTAGCTCTAAGTGGACCTTCTCCTTATACTTCGGATTAAGATAGTAAGGTCTTTGCTTAACCGTCTTCGTGTCGAATTTTAATGTGATCTTCATAATGCCCAGGTTTCCTATTATCCCTTTTAGCTCCATAAACTTGGTAGGGAACAAATCCTGGTATTTGCAGAGAAATTTAGCAACCTTATCCATTGTCGTGTCATCCCATTAATCTCCAATCTTCGTGAATTTGGGCTTTGTCTCTGTACCAATATTTACCTATTTCATTTTTAGTGGCGTGGTTATATCAGGATTCTCAGTCTGCGGTCCCTCAACCTTGCGGTGACCCTCTATTTTAGGGATGTTAATATTTCACGGATTCTCATCTTCTTCTTCAGTGGTCACGTTATAGCATTCCAGCACATGAATCAGCCAAGTAGTCTAATTAGGTTGAATCAGATCCAATGGATCTTGCGATATCCTAAATATTGCTACTTTCAACTCTTGTAGCGCTTCGTCAATACAGTCAAACCTGTCTTCAAAGTTGAACGTCATTATGAAGCCTTTGCGTAGAATATCCCATTCACATGTACCATGGCAGAGCTCTGTTTCCAAGTACCAGTTCATCGGGATGACATCCAAGGTATGACAGAACAAGTGCACCCATTCTAGTTAGAGCTTCGCTTGATAAGCCTCAACCCATTTGGCCAAGTGTGCACACGAACCATCCTTCCCATCATATTTGTTTGTTATTGGTACCTTTGGCTTCCCAAAGCGTGTCCTCATCATCCTCCTACACTCACGCCAATCATTAAATCCACCCTTGTGCATACCCCACCATCTTGCGGGTGTAGTGCGAAGTGCCCAGTACAAAGCCTGGAAGTTCTACTTTTCTGGTACTTCCCTCTCAAATGCATCAAAAAATACATCTACATCATTCAAGCCATAATAAGTGAGGAAATTTCTTACTTCTAATGACACACAACACAGAGACCGGGTCATCATGTTACAGTTCAGTGTGGTTACTTCATGTAAGTGATTCTGCCAATGCTCTAATTCTTCATCCAAGTCTGAGGTGTAGGAACTCTCACAATCCCATGTAATTTGTCCATCCATTATCAGATTCACCCAATATTGGTCTTGCACTGTTATCTTATATATACAGTCCAAATCGTCATCACTCTCATAATCGTGAACTGGTTCAGTATAGTGCGATACTTCAGCAAGATCTAGGGCTAATTTTACGCAGAGAAATTTCTTCTGAAATATCATCTTTTGCTTCTTTAGGTTGATTACCCCATCCATATCAGTAGCCCAATCAATGCCAAGGAGCACAAGGTATGGGTTGCTCTCATCCATAATTTTTGTTACTTCAAAGTCAGCCAATACGCTCACACCTTCAATATCTACGGTCACCCCTTATAACCGCCCCATGGGATGATCTTCCGCTGATTTTCCATCCTTAACTGCATCAGAGACCACTACAACGCAGGTCTTCCCATCTCCTCCCAAGTCTGCTTTGTAGGATGTCTGCATCTAACCCCACATCCAAAATAACCTAATCCATTTCATATTCTCCTATCTGCACAGTTAGTCTCATTTCTCGTCATGTCCTTGCTTTATGCTTACGAATCTTTTGTACCACGCAGAGTTAACCCGAAGTGTTTCTAGTGCATCTATCCGTAAGCTCCTGTAATCCATTCAAATCCTTGCTATTGCGCAGTAGTTTCATGCAGGTTTCTAGAAATGTCATAAGCATAGAAGGGTCTATCTCCTAATCATTCTTATCCTTGTTCCTTGAGGTGGAGGCCTCAACAAAGCTCTTCTTTGCTTCCATGAATGTTTCATGTGTGTGCTCCAAATCAAATTCAGCCTCCTTTTTGGAAGCTTTGCGAACCCACTCGCGGTCTTCAGGTTGTTTCCCCTTATCATCTCCTCTTGCAATTCCACTATGGAGTACTATATTCACATTTAGATCCTCTTCGCGAGGCTCATACCTCATAATTTGTAGGTTCTAAGTCGACTGAGATGGTGGCACCCCTTTGTCGCATATCCTCGCTATCAGCGTAAGACAGTCCTTCGTTTCATGATCAAACAGAGTGCAATATTTCCACGACATACACGTTGGGTTAGTGCAACTATGGGCATAATGTCCTAGTCCTCTGCAATTGTAGAAAATTAGTTGTCCCCGACCTCTGCCAGGTCCTCTGGTCAGAGGGCGCATTTCTGCCTAAACCCTATAGGTGGGTGTTATGTCCATCATCAATTCATAGCTTCTATAGTTGCACTCATCATGCCCTACAGACCTACAGAAGTTGCAGAATAGTTGTTGCAGTGTTTGTACAAACTTCTGCGGCAAATGACAGTTATCTGTCGCATGTTTTCCTACTACCTGACATATAGTGCACCATAACACAAGCCCTGCGCTTGGTCCTGCTTGAGCTTTTAGCCTCAAAGGCATCAGTCCTCCTCCTGCAATATAGTTCACAAACACTAGAAAATGGTCTTTTTCATGCCCTTGACTTTTACATTTCAAGCACCATATCTCTTAGCACACCTCTGGTCGAACTATTCTATCTTGCTTCAAACTTTTCATCTCAAGGCAAAGATTTTGCAACTACGCATGGATCTATTGAACCCCCACATTCAAATCTTGTATTGGTGCTTCATGCAGTCTCATTGCAATCTCCAAGGCCTCTGCCTGAGTCGTAATCTTCTATTGTGACAGTGCAACCCTTGGGTGTGGCAAGAGTGAAGCCGCAAACCATTCGCAATGTTGTCCATCTATTAAGTTCATATTAGCTTCATGGATTTTACATTTCAACCTATGATCCAATTCCCAAGCTGTCTAGCCTAGTTTCATTGCGATTTCCTTGAACCCTATAATCGACTGTGCTTTAGATTTAGGCCTACTAAATTCTTTATTCAAGGCAGTTTGGACGTTTTCCACTCCAGTGTTCGGGTTATCATTAGAGTACTTAATGTACCAAGTTAGCATGTGATCCTACAAAGCACTAACTAATGTTGCCTTCTTCATGTGACCATCTGTAACACCCTAAGCTTCCCACATAGCTTTCACAATGAACCAAAACTGGTCTGGGTCATCATTTCCCAAGCCTTTAAACAAAGTAAACTTCACTAAATTTTCCATGCTGAACTGCAGTGGAGGTGGTGGTGGTATGGGCGAAGTCACAGGTGATGGTGGTGAAGTCGGAGGTGGTGTGGGTGGAGGTGATAGTTGTAGGAATCCCTGTCTTATCAACTGAATTGCACTTCGCAAAGAAGCCTCCACTACTCCCTCTTCATCACCTAATGGAAGTGAAATCAATGTACTATATTCATGACCCTTCCTTCTTCCATTCCTATAAGTCTTCCCACTTCGCATAGCTCCAAACATCAAGGTAGTTGTATAATCCATTTTTCACACAATAACATCTTAATCCAGGTATTCAAAAACTTCAAGTACTTACCTCGTGGATCTTTGAAAAATCACCGCTCCACCTCGTTGTAGCTAACTGAGGTATTGATCGCGAATTAAGTCACAAGTATTTCTATTATGTGATTGAGGCAATGATCGACAGCACGGGCGATCTTATATTAAGAGGCTTCCAGTCTTTGTACTAACTCTAGGGTCCAAACAATAGGACCGTCAAGTCTCCACCTTCCTTGGCTATCCGCTAGCTTCACAATCCACTTGTATAACTCAACCAGAAAGGAACAGAAAAATATCTTGTGAATTTATATATATATGTACCTATCCACCCATTGTTCCTTTGTTAGTCGCAGATTTGTATTCTCATGTGCTGCAAATTTTTGGATCTTCATATCCAACCAGTCTCCGATCTCTTTCTTATTTGGATTCCAGTGATAAGACATCACACATCTCTTATGCAGATTCCAGTCCCACCAACAAAACCATTTGTTGGCTACGTGGGGCCTAATCCAAGTTCAACGTTAGTTATCCAAAAAAATTCCTACACTACTAGCCCTTTCAGCATCAGCCGCAGAGCACAAACCGAAGTCTCACCCAAAGCAGTATGGGGGGATGCTAAAACCAACTTTCTGCACCTTGATATGGTCATGATGTTGGTTTATACCCCCTATTCCTGCTTTCAAGTGTAATTCCCTACTTAATCTTATCATGCAAAGTTTACTAGTGTTTAAATCAGCTTAAAATATTGACTTATAGTTATCAAGAAATATTGGTACATACCTACATAGTGAAACTGTAAATTTATTACTGATATAAATTTTGTTATTATTTAATTCCCAACTTACCTCCCTAAATTTAAATTTTGATAGGATATGGTCTCCTTCCATTAATTACCAAATTATATATTCATATCTCATCCCCAAAATGTCCTCTCAAGTTTACTTAGGAGAAGACATTGCCCTCTCCAATTAATTACCAAATTATATATTCATATCTCATCCCCAAAATGTCCTTTCAAATTACTTGGGTGAAGACATGGTCCTCTCCAATTAATTACCAAATTATATATTCATATCTCATCCCAAAAATGTCCTCTCAAATTTACTTGGGAGAAGACATGGTCCTCTCCAATTAGTTACCAAATTATATAATCATATCTCATCCCCAAAGTATTCTCTCAAATTTACTTGGGAGAAGACATGGTCCTCTCCAATTAATTACCAAATTATATATTCATATCTCATCCCCAAAATGTCCTCTCAGATTTATTTGGGAAAAGACATGGCCCTCTCCAATGAATTACCAAAATATATATTCATATCTCATCCCCAAAATGTCCTCTAAAATTTACTTGGGAGAAGATAAGTGAAATGTAAGGATGAGGGGGTAGTTATGACATTAATGAGAGGTGGTTGAGGTGGAGATGATAAGGGGGCATAAAAGGGGAAGGATGAAGGGAGGAGAGGGGATCCTTGGTCTTGCTTTTGGTTTTGATTTGGTTGTGATTTTGGAAGATTTGTTTGAGAGTAAGGTGAGGAAGAGAGTAGGGAGAGAAGGAGAGTATTGTTTATCTTGGACACACTACATCTAGTTGGACTTGGGCGTGGAGGGCTATGGAACCTATGGAGGTTTCCTGGGCTAGGAAATACTTCCTAGTTGGTTGGGAGGTAAATCCAGTCGGTAGTCAAGACGAGCATCCCAACAGGATCAAGAGCTCGGGAGCATCTCAACCAAGCTATCAGAAAAAATATTCCTCTATTTATAGATTACTCTTGTAAGTGGTTGAAATGAAATGCTCACTATTTAATTGTAGGAAATAAATTTTAATGGTAAGTTATCATCGATTAAATGTTTAGTTAGAAATAAATTATTTCCCATTTTATTGTATTTGAAATTAGAGAAATTTAGTTATGTTAGAGGACCCTAGGATGGAGTCCTTAGACGTGGCATCAGAGTTAAGTTAGAAATTTGAACCTAAAACCCACCGACACTCCAAATATCCATATTAAATTCACACCCGACACCCAATAAATAGATCCCAAAAGTGGGCAAATGTCTAATTCCAAGAGATTTAAGCCATGTAAATAGAAAGTCTAATAGGTAAAAAGCAGGGTTGTACTATTATAAGAAAATGCTAATGTTTATATTCCTTCAATATTTGTGTCTCTCCTTTCAATACTTAACGTTTTGTCCAAATGAAATGAATAAATAAAACTAACCTTGGACCTCTAGAAATGTGGTGCAAACTAGTAGAGAGGATTCATCCAAATCTGATTTGATGCTTTGCTCAACTATCCTCTGAGCATCCAATGCTCACCTCCCATCGTCAGAATCTCATAGATTTTGATGCTCTCACTAAAATAGACTCTCATCGACACAGTGACAATTACAAATGTTCTTTCACTCCCAGACTTCATCATTCTGTAGCTCTCAGACTTCAATAATTGTGCAACCTCTTATATGCTCTCACAATTGTGTGAGAGCAATGTTGTCTTAGTGGCTTTGTATGGTGATTTTATAGTTGTCTTAGTTCCATTATGTAGTCATTTAATGCTTCTTACATGTGAAAATGATATTACATTCCCTAAATTGTTGCAACATTGCTTTTAACTACTCCAAGAACTTTGTAAAGTTAAATCAATGGTGTATTGATGACTTCCTTCAGTGAAGGAGTCATATTCTTGTTTCAGAATCCTTGAGACACCTAATAATATTTTGAATGAGCAAATCGAATAAGATCCTCCTCTATGTGAAGTTCAGATAAAATCTTCGGTTTTAAGAAAATTGGAATTTATTAGTCGCAATTTGCCTTGGTAGTAACACGATGACTAATAAAAATAGGATATGTGACTTTGACATGTGGTTGTCTCACATGTTTGAGCTCATTTAATCTATGATTTCCCACTGCATATTCAAAAATATTATTTGTGGTTCCATATCTCTAATAGTTTCATTCATTTTCCAATGCCTTTATTCATCGAAGTTTCCTTCCATACAATGGACATCAATTAAAACTATTAAACATCTCTTCATCTGCTCAAGACCTTTCCAACCAAATCCCTGCTCCTTCATAATTTATAAGAGGCATCATGAACTGATAAAAGGCTCTCAAATTATCATCATTTTCCTTTAGGCATATGGTTCAAGCAACAGGACCCTTGCAGATACTAACATTAACATTGGCTAATTGTCCAATTAGCCCCCTCATTTCTCAGCTTTCCATTTGCTTGAGCAACATCAATGAACCACAATCAATTTTCCAGAATCATTTTGCCTGGAAAGAATTTGCCTTATTGACTTCAAAGGAAGGAAAAATTGGAATAACTGAAATCAAATGGAATTGACCATATATACAGATGAAAAGCAATAAGGCTGAACTTTAGATTACTCTGCAAAATAATGCTTGAATTTTACATTGTCGATCTGTTTGAATATATATTTTTTTCATTATTCTATCTGAAAACTGTAGGCCACGAAGTACATCAACCCATCCCAATCAAATTTCTCAAAAACACTGCACAAGAAATGAATAAGAAGAAGATATCCATTCAATTGTCGTGTTCTCTCTTCCATTTATTCATTTTTTCCAGATTTTGGGAAACCAAGTTTGTCAAATTTGGGTTCTCTACTCCAAGATTTGCACCTTTTGGGTCCAATGTCAATTTCCGAATTTCTCTCACTGTTGAAATCACTGCACATAGTACCACTTTCTTTACCTCTAACTTGTCCTCCTTGGCCTTGTGATTTTTGGAAGCAACTGAAACTCCTCAGTCAAGCGAATGAATTCTTGGACATTATCAGGTAAAACAAGTCAAGTTCCACTTTTATATATGACTTCAAGTTTATATCTTGGTGAGGGAATCCAGTTGGAATTAGAACTGCTTCACCAAGGTGTTGCTGAAATGTCTACGGTTCCACAGAAAATTCTTCCTTTATCTTTTCTTATTCTCCTCATTCAAGAAAAATGACTGATCATGAATGGGATGTATAATCGAATCAATAGGAAGGGCATTAATATGTATAAATTCCTTGCAATGCTTCCTCAAATAACATTTCAACTTTGGCACATCCTATCTATGAAAGATGTCCCAGATGCCCCCCCCCCCAACCATGGCATCTGTGTTTTCCTCTTGTGGGAAATATTTTCCATGACTTTTGACTTCATTGTACCAATTTCCTTCCAATCATCACTATGACCTTCATATTTTTGCAAACTATCAGACTTCACTGAATTCATATCATGCAAATCATCTTCCATGTAATGAGTAGTGTCTCCAGTGACTTTAGACTAAATTTCATTGGTAGTTCAATGTCCTCTGGTTATGGAGAGTTATCATTGGTAATACTATCAGGGCCTGATATATTAGATGCTTTTGCTTCTGATTCCACTTTATTGGCTGCCTTTCGTGAATCTTCTACCCTAACTGTGTCACAAACTTTCTCAGAATCTACAAAAGTTCTTCCAAATCTAATGATCGAAAGGATTTCTACATATTTTCTATCTTCCCTTGTTGCCAAATGGGGAACTTGACTTCAACAGTGTGTGTCAAAATATTCACAGCATCAGACATATCACAATGAAACATTGTCACTAAATCACCTCTACCAAGTTCTTCACATGTGCCATAAGAAATGTATGTTTTGGCCTTAAGTCAAGCTTTAAACAATGATCAAGAATCTTTGAAGCCAAATTGATAAGGGCACACTCAGGATGGGTATACTCCTAAAAAACAAATACACTGATAAATTCAACTCCATGTCGTGGTAAAATCTCTTCAAAGAAATTTGAGGGAGGCCAATCCTTCAACTTCAACATCTCAAGCCTATCATTCTTATGCATGCGACCTTCTAGATACCCTTTAAAGAAATGGTGAATGTTGATCTCAACCTCACACCAATCCAAACAATCAATGGCTTTCACTGTTTTGTATCAGCATTAAACTAGCCACTAGAATCTCGAACAGCTCACCACATAACCATGGGCTCCCAACTCAACTTGATGAACCATCTAATGCATTCCAAACTATGACTAGCTCACCTTTGAGTCAATGTTTTTGAAAATTTTCAATAAACCCTTGGACCAGAACCAGGGTTTTGTTTCCAGTACAAATCTCGCCACTCCTCTATAACCCTAGATAAACCAGCCCTAGACAGCATCTTGAAGAATGCGTAAGAGGTTGTCACACTATGATTGTAGCCACTCTGCTTCCCGGCCCACTCAAAGAATGTGATGCCTAGTGCCACATCCTTAATGAAATTTGGTCTTTTAAAAAAAAGTATTCTCATTCTTTTAAACAATTAAGTTTTAGTTAAGCAATCATAACTAAAATTTTTATTCACAAACTTCCATTATGTAAAATTTTCTATGCCTAAATCACAACATTTTTCTATAAATAAAATTCTCTCATTTATATATAAAACATTATAAAATACACACACACACACACACACACACACACATATATATACTTACATGGAAAGGCTCTCCAATTTTTTTTTTGAGATGATATAAAGATGCTCACAATTGGTATATATATAATTTTATCTAAGATTATAAACTAATATACATTAAAAAAATATGTTATATATTGTTTATGAAGCTAGTAAGAAGTCACATTTATTTTGGCATTGTAATTTTTTTTTTCTTTAAACTAATTATTGCAAATAGGTCTATATATAATATATATATATAATATATAATATTTAATATATATATATATATATATATATATATATATATATAGATAGATAGATAGACAGATATGCGCATTCATGGACAATTGCTTAGGAACTTCGCTTCAAAGACACTACCTCTTCAAGAGGTGAGACCAATTGTTTATATGTCCTATAGGGGATCCCAAGATTCATAAAATGGACATAAAGGATTTTGAAAACATAATATAAAAGGGTGGGAAGGAACAACTAATGGCCATAGAAGGAAGACATGACTAAAAAGGGTATTATTCACATTAGTATTTTACTTAATTATTTGAATATATTAAGCCAAGTTATTAATTAGCTCAATATTAAATTATAGCTATGGTACTAAAGAAAACAATTTGTGTTCGAGCGTGACTTACAAGTACATTGCACCAATACCCTAGCGAGTCTCAAGAGAGAAATTAAGTTATGTAGAACTCACACATGAGAGGATTTGGTAGATCCTTGGGAATCTTCTCAGTACTAATAATGCTTGTTTATGAGAATAGTAAAAGGAAAACTTATGACTATCATTATACACATATATGTGAGTCAGCTAAGAGGGATAAGTCTTAAGAGGGATTAATGAGTCTTACACATCATGCAGATATTTGGACAATTCAAAATGGTGAGAATGCGAAGAAATCAAGGTCAGGGAGAGTCATCACAAGGACCTCCTGTAAATAACCCATTACCTTCACCGGAATTGACTCTCATCTTGCATTCTCTATAAGCAATTAATGAGACTTTAAAAGGGCGCCAAACAAATGAAGTGGAAGTGGAGCACCCTCCCTAGGGGTTAGGAAATCTCGAGGGATCAAGAGACTCTAATAGAGGACCTCCAATCGAGGACATTACTAGGGAGATCCAAAAGATTAAGCTCCCAAAGTTTGCAGGAGGTCGTGCTAGTGAATGTGAAGAAGCCTGGTTAGAAGGAATGAGAAGGTGCCTCGCACTAAGGGATTATAAATCCAATTCAAAAGCTAAAATAGCAATATTACAACTCAGAGATAGTGCTCTGAATTGGTGGGGTAACTTAGAGCATCAATTACACCTCACTCTGAACACAGTTACCTAGGATTTATTTGAGGAGAAATTCAGGAAAAAGTACCTACCATCATATTATGAAGAACAATAGGTAGGAGCCTTCCATGCATTGGTACAGGGAAATCATACAGTAGAATAATATGAAATAAGATTCATGGAATTGGTCAAGTATGTCTCCTACATGAATACTAACCAGTGCCAAGAAGATCATTTTATTTATGTATTGAACCCTAAGATTAGGGCAATAGTGCAGATGTGGAAACCATCCTCAGTTGCAGAAGCTGTGAAACAAGCTCGTTATGTCGAAGAACACTTAGACTTAAAGGGTGTAAACAAAACCATTTTTCCATGCCAACCAAGGTTTATGGGGAAGTCCCCTCATACCTTCCCCAAGGGAGGAAGTCTAAGGCCACCACCATATGGAAATAGGGTTGTACCTAGAGCACAACCAACGAGGATTTCAATGGTTACTAGTGCAGCTTCACCCACAACTTCAAGGGCGCGTGAAAATCAAGTTCATACGTGAGGAGCAACAAGTAGGGGTAGGGGTCCCAAGGGAAGGAACTCTTTCCAAAGAACTCCCCAACATTCGGCTCAAAGTCTACCACACATCACTTGGTGGGGATGCGGGGACCTCATTACCAGCATGACTACCCTGAGTTACAAGCTAGAAACAATCATAGAGAAGGAAAAGCACCAATGTGGGGGGGAACGTAGCCACCATCGAATCTATGCAGCAGGTGATAACCAGCAATTTGAACACCAGTCTACCGTGGTAGAAACCTCAGGTATGATAAACAAAGTAAAAAATAAAATTTTGTTTGATTCAGGTGCTACAGATAGTTTCATTTCACTAGTTGCATTAGAAAAATGCGGGTTGGCAGCCTACAAGCATGATGACTTTAAGTAAGTTGAGATGGCTTCTGGGATAAAACAAGCAGTAGGACCTAGTGTTGACCAATGTTAGATAAACCTCGAGGTGTGTATGACTAATTTTAAGGCATACGTCATAGCATTGGGGATGTATGATGTAATTATTCGAATGGACTGGCTAGACGCTCATCGATCTTTGATAGACTGTTTCAAGAAGAAGGTGATTTGTTTAGATGATGAAGGTAGGCTAATGGAGATTTTTGGAATCAAGAGAGGAGTGTCGCTATGATTCATATCCATGATGAAGGTAAAACGTTGTCTCTGACAAGTTTGAAAGCTATATGTGGTCGAGGTCGTAAGTGAACAAAAAGGACCCTCCCTAGATCAACACCCAATTTTGTCAGAATTCAAGGATGTTTTTCCTAAGGAATTGCCTGGATTACCTCCTGTAAGGGAGATTGATTTCACAATTGACCTAAAACTTGGTGCAAAACCAATATCTAATACACCCTGTAGGATGACAACTCTAGAACTTTGTGATTTGCAGATGCATTTAAAAGAGCTCTTAGACTTGGGATTTATCAGACCTAGTATTTCACCTTGGGGTGCACCAGTGATTTTTGTCAAGAAGAAGGATGGTTCCTTACGGCTATACATAGATTATAGGGACTTGAATAGAGCGAAAATAAAGAATAGGTACCCAATACCTCGAATAGATGACCTATTGGATCAAATGAAGGGAGCAACGATTTTCTCAAATATCAATCTACGATTGGGATACCACCAATTGAGGATTAAGGAAGAGGACATCTCAAAAACTACATTTCAAACTCAATTTGGGCATTATGAGTTCGTAGTTGTTCCATTTGGTTTGACAAATGCACCAACAATATTCATAAGCCTCATGAATGGTGTGTTCAAGAAGTATTTGGATCAATTTGTGCAAGTCTTTCTGGACAACATTCTTGTGTATTCCAAGAATGAAAAGGAGCATGAAAAGAACCTAAGGGTTGTATCGACTTGCTTAAGGAAAAGTCAATTGTATGGGAAATTTTCAAAATGTTCCTTCTTTCAGAAGAAGGTTCATTACCTTGGGCACATCATTTTAGGAGAAGGGATTTCAGTTGACCCAGAAAAGGTGAAGGCCATAATGGATTGGCTAGTACCGAAAAATTATCATGAGGTACGTAGTTTTATGGGGCTAGCAAGGTATTATCACAAGTTTGTGGAATGGTTTTCGAGGATTGCAAAACCCATCACCACATTACAGTGAAAGGGGGTCAGGTATGAATGGGCATATGAATGTGACACTGCATTCACAAAACTAATGTGGTTACTAACTAGTGCATCGGTCCTTTAAGTACAAAATATGGAAAAATACTCCAATGTTTGCACTCATGCTTCGAAGCAAGGATTGGGTGCAGTATTGATGCAATAAGGAGAAGTAATAGCTTACACATCTAGAAAATTAAAAGAAACACGAAGAATTATATGCTACTCATGACTTAGAATTAGCAACAGTGATGTTAGCTTTGAAATTGTGGAGACACTACCTCATTGGGAGAAGATTTGAGTTAAGAACAGACCGTCAAAGCCTGAATCATCTCTTCACTCAAAGGGATTTGAATGCTAGACAAAGGCGGTGGAGCAAATTCATGAGTGAGTATGATTTTGAGATCTCATACATCAAGAGAAAGGAGAATGTATTGGCTAATGCACTAAGCAGGAGACCACGAACCTTCTCCCTAGTAGCCCTAAAGGTAAATTTGAGGGAACTTTTGCTGGAGAAACTCTTTGAAGATGGTTGGTATCTAAAGGTTATCTCAGCACTCTAGAGCGAGAAGCAAATAGAACCAAAGTTTGAGGGATATGTCCTTGAACCAGATGGACTATTGAGATTTCAAGGGAGAATGTACATACCCAAGGAAGGGAGTATAAGAAGGACCATCCTTGAAGAGTCACATAGAGCACTCTATTGTGCACATCCCAGAGTAAAGAAGATGTATGAAGACACTAAGAAACTCTTCTTTTGGGAAGGCATGAAGCATGACATAGTACAATTTGTTGCCAAATGTCTTGAATGTCAATGAGTGAAGGTTGATCATCACCATCCAGTAGGACTCCTACAACCACATGACATCCCTATGTCTAAATGGGAGGTAATTTTCATGGATTTTGTTGTGGGTTTTCCACTGACGTCACAGATGCACAATGTAATATTGGTTATAGTTGATAAATTGATCAAAAGTGCCCATTTCATTTCGGTAAGAGACACTTACGATGTTACTGATGTGGCACGAGTTTTTATAAGTGAAGTTATTCGACTACACAGGTTACCCACGAAGATCATTTCTGATAGAGAATCTCGATTTACAACTAGGTTTTGGACAATTTTGCAATCAGCACAAGGGACTTAGTTGAACCTGAGCACTGCATATCATCCAGAAACAGATGGGTAGACTAAAAGAGTAAATTAGGATATGGAAGACATTCTTAGGATGTACGTCATGGATAATCAGACTCAGTGGAAAAGGTACAATTCAATCAGGATGCCTCCTTATCAAGCTCTATATGGAAAGCCATGTAGGACATCGTTGAGTTGGGAAAAGTTGGAGGACCGTGTTATAGTTGGGCCAGAAATAGTTCAAGAAATGGAGGAACAAGTAAAGAAGATTCAACAAAGGTTAAAGGAAGCACAAGATAGACAGAAGAGTTATGCTGATTCACATAGGATTGATCATGGTTATGAAGTAGGGGACTAAGTTTTTATTCGCATCTGACCCAAAAAAAGCACCATTTAGTTTGGGAAAGGGATGAAGTTGTCACCTTGGTTCATAGGACCTTTTAGGATCAAGGAGAAGATTGGACCAATTGCCTATCATCTTGTACTGCCACCCCATTCGCATAAAACTCATGATGTTTTTCATGTATCTATTTTATGACATTACGTTTCTGATGAATCTCACAAACTAGATTGGAGGGAATTGCAAGTCTCAGACATGGGAACCATAGTGGTCAAACCATTACCCATATTGGACCATAGGGTTCGACAGCTCAGAAGTTGCACGGTGGACCAATTTAAGGTATGGTGGGACAAGTATAGCCCAGGATCTACTACCTGGGAGGATGCAGAGATTATACATTGTGACTGCCCCTCACTTTTTGAGCATCTGTGATGCCCATTTTTTTAATTAGACGGCTACCTATGTTGATGTTCTATTTTGCAGTTCCATGTTATTTATTTATGAACGTTATGTAATATTGATACACTTAGTTGGACACGTGAAACTACTTATATAAATCATTTGATGGATTTGGTATTGATGATGGAAATTTTTTATGTATGGCCTAATGTATGACTCACTTAGTGATGAATTATCTAGTGCATGACTTATCAGAATTATTGTTGTTTCATGTATGGCTCAAATGTATATGATTTATTTAATGAACTACTTAGTGAAATTATGATTTATTTCCAGTATGAACTGCAAGATTGACACGTGGATACTAGACATAACATGATGTTTAAAGATCACTTATCTATATACATCTTGTTGTCATATAAATGCATGAATGAGAGCTAACCCACAAATTGGAAAGAACTATACGATATCCAAGATATACTCTTCCATTGGGGGAAGTGTTACTGGGAATAGTGTCCACTTGGATGCTGCTATTCCCACTAACACTAGTAGCTATCTTAGAAACAAACAACTAAAGTCTACTTTCGTTTTCCTTTATGAAAATAGATAAGAGTGGAACAAAGGAGACCAACCTTAGTCTTGCGCTTGATTTCCTTGTTTGATTCCTCTCCTTCCTGATAGAGCTTTGCCGCTTCTTCTTCGTCTGCCCAGCTTCAAAGAGCAACTGTGGAATCACTGTTGGAGAGGTAAATCCCCTCTACGGATAGAGGCGATCCCTACTAGCCCATAACGGGTCTAGCAACAATCAAACAATGCTATCACACAAGTTCCTAATTGCAAATAAAAGGTAGGTGATGGAGACCTACTTGAGATCCAACGCTTTAGTATGTAGAAGCGACATCGCCCACGTTCCTTTGCTTTGGCTGGCCATGATCCTCCACTATCCACGTGAATGGACACCTGCACACAAAGAGAACAAACACAAACACAAGCGTGAAATCTAATATATGCAATTATACATCAGTCAGGAAGGATATAATTCAACATCAACCATTACATGTACAACGAGAATGGAACCATAATGATAGTCATCTATTATTAATAATCAACAAAGGAGAATACAACCAACGTCCTGACGTCAAGTCCTCCTTTGGCTGGGTGCTCAGC
>APFE030340765.1:2963-98695 GCA_000404065.3 Pinus taeda
CTTGATCCATGACTTTTGGACCATTCTAACTCAGTTTTATATTAATTCACATTAATATTTTATTTTCCCTAAATTTAGACTTAGGGACTCCATTAAGAATATTAATTATTTTAATACCTCCCAAACTGGTTAGATTCTGCCCAAACCATTTCTTGGTATTGGAGATCTCATGTGCTTTAGCCTTTCCACCAATTTTCGTGGCTAGAGTACATCCAATGCTACCCCAAATTAACACTCCCTCTTAGCGAGGACTATGCTCTAGTAATACTCCTCACTGAGTATCACCTTGATCATCCGGCATCGGTTCCTGTGCTAATGCTGGGCCTGCTGCCCAACATCCTCTGCACTGCTACATCATGCATTGCTACCCATGGCCCTGTCACTGCCACTGCTATATTTGTACAATAGCTCCCTCTGCATCTGTGCTGTTGCCCATGGCCTTGCCACTGCCACTGCCACTGCTGCATCTGCACTGCAACCCTTCTCATCATGCTGCCTTGTGCTGCCCTCACTGAGTATCACCTTGATCATCCGGCATCGGTTCCTGTGCTAACGCTGGGCCTGTTGCCCAACATCCTCTGCACTGCTACATCATGCACTGCTACCCATGGCCCTGTCACTACCACTGCTATATCTGTACGCTAGCTCCCTCTGCATCTGTGCTGTTGCCCATGGCCTTGCCACTGCCACTGCCACTGCTGCATCTGCACTGCAACCCTTCTCATCATGCTGCCTTGTGCTGCCCTCTGCAATGCCACTACTAACTGTTGCACTACAACTTAGTTACTGAGAAATAAGTAACTGATCTCCCAACTCTGACATCTCTGTCAGGCGAGAAACACTCTGATGCTGAAACTCCCTCTGTCACTGACAAGTGCTCCCTCTCTGAACTCTGCGCTGTTGCAACAGCTCTGTGCATTTTGCACTGTTGCCTCACGCTGTCCTGGGACTCCTACACTATATCTCCCTCTGTTGCTCCATTCGCATTTGTCTCTACAGACATCCGTCAGTCCCGCTAGTCCTCTTTGGGGCTCCCGTAGCAAGGTATAATCCAAGAGGTTGGGTACCTCGAGGATCCTGCCCCTCATTGCCTGTAGTCCGTTTGACTACAACTCGATGTTCCCCCACTTTGTCTCAAGTGGCGTATGAGCACTCGTGGCACAGTCATCATCTATCTCCACTTCTTTCTCCACCCTTGCTGGCACAACGTTGGTCTCAGAAGCCTCTCCCTTGCTCTTCTTCCTCGGACACTGGCTCACATAGTGAGCTAGTTCCCCATAGTGGAAGCATTTGACCTTAGAGAGGCCTTTCTTCTTCCGTTTCTCTCGCTTTCCCTCAGATGCTAGTGCAACATCCTCCTCTTCCTCCTTATTGATTCTGACCCCCTTATCGTTGCTTCCCTCCTTGGTTAACGTTTTGATCTCTTCTTGACGAACAGCTGCCCACAGTTCCTCCCAATCTGGAAGGGTCGATTTGCCCAGTATGCTCTTGACAAATACATCCCAATCCTCTGAGACTGCGTTCAATGTAGTCCTCACCATCATCTCCTCATCTGGCGTGGCCCCTATGGAAGTCAGTTGATCCCGGATCTCCTTCAATCGACCGAGGAATGTGTCTATCTGTTCTCCCTTCTGTATCTGGTATGACCGTAGTTGATTTTCCAGTAGCATCTTCCTTTGCACGGAAGTGTGCTGATACAATTTCGTCAGGGCCTCCCACATTGCATTTGTCGTGTCCTTTTCGGCAATACGTGGTACTACATGGTCCTTGACCCCTTCAAGTATGACGCTCTTGGCCCTCGTCATTGCCTCCTCATACTTTTCGTTCTCATCTGGGTCAACTGGGACCGCTATTGTGTTTAAGGCGAAGTGCTTGAGACGATTCCTGTCTAGAACGAACAAGATCCTGGCCTTCCAGACTATGAAGTTTGAGGCTCTGTCCAATCTGTCCTGATCTCTTACCCCGTTCATTGCCATTTCGCTGCTCCTCTTTCGACTCATCCAAGTCTCTCTACTTCCCTCCTGGAAGTTCTCGGTGTGACTCCCTCTGAGCCTCGATTTCCCTCTTGGAAACCCCTCTGCCAATGTCGAGATGCCCCCACTTCGATCGTTAGTGTAGCCGCACCACTGCTCTGGATTTCTTGGCTAGAGATCCTCGGCAACAACTCCCTCCTCCTTGGTCTTGCCTTGTTAGGTACTGTTTTGACCACAGTACCCCCACTAGCTTCACTCCGCAACTTACCCATAGCCTCCTATGCCCCAACAAACTGAAGGTTAGAGCCTCTAGGCTTTGCGCAATCCCGACACCAGCAAAATCCGCACCTCCTGGCCACAGGCATCAATCCTTCCTCACTGAGAAAGATGACCGGGCATTGCATAGGTCAGTTTTGCTCCTCTCTGCCACTGCGCTGATCCTCTTCCTGGCTCGAACTGATGATGCAGGCACTGTGTCACCCCTTCCTTGGTGATTTTATGCTAGGAACAACTTCTCTCACTCAGGACAGCTGTTTCTGCTGATGCTGCTCTGCTCGGCTGATGCCCTTAGTTATCATGTGATCTGCAACCACGTTCTGATACCATGTTGGAATATCTAATTCTATCTGTTAGAAATCCTTGTTGTACTTTCTGATTTATTTCTTCCTACTTGTTCTGTTAATTAACAAGTTATTTACCATGTAAATACTGAAAATAAATACATGTACAATCTCAACACATATAGATCATCAACTGAAGGAAAAAGCAAGCACACAAGTGACACCGTTATTTTTGGACTAATGTCCCCTGAAAAACCCAATGCAGGAAAACCAGTGTAGCTATCTGAGGATTTTATTATTAAGCAGTTTTAGAATACAACTTGGGTGCCAGAAATGGCTCACCCAACAGAGAATGCCCTTGGTAATAGTACCTCTTAGTCGGAGACTGATATCATCCCCAATTTGCCCCGCGAAATCTCCCAATGTCAACCTCTAGGTCTGTGTCAGCCTCTCTGGCCCAGTGTCAACCTTTCTGGCCCAATGTTAGCCTCTCGGGGCTCTGCGTGAGCCTCTGGAGCCTTTGCGTCTCCCACGCTGGCCCTCCTCATGATTTGCGTGGCCTCTGGCTGCTTCTGCATGGCTTCTAGTTGGTTTTGCGTCAACCCTCTCCAGGCTTCTGCGCTGATGCTCCTGGTGCTATCTCTGCCTCTCTGCTACTGCATTCACTGCCCCTCAGCTGCAACTCTGATCACTCCTTCAATTTCCTCAGCAAGCCCTGCCTTAGAAAATCGAATTATTGATCAACTTGGTGTGTTCTCCAAGTGACCCTCAAGCCTCCTCTTATACTTTTCTCGTTGATAATTCAACGGTCGAGATTAAGTCCCTAATCAACAGCTAAGATTAGATCTGGCTTGATTCATGACTTTTGGACCATTTTAACTCAGTTTTATATTAATTCACATTAATATTTTATTTTCCCTAAGTTTAGACTTGGGGACTCCATTAAAAATATTAATTATTTTAATATCTCCCAAACCGGTTAGATTCTGCCCAAACCATTTCTGGGTATTGGAGATTTCATGTGCTTTAGCCTCTCCACCAATTTCCATGGCTAGAGCACATCTGATGCTACTCCAAATCAACAATGTATGCATGTCGAAATCAGATGATCTTCAGATCAATCCTACACCTCTCGACGAGAGGAATCCAAGAAAAATATCAACTGCCATGAATAAGTAGACCCACATGGATTTTGGCCCTAGTTGCCAATTTTAACACTCCCTCTCAACTAGGGAGAACTCCATCTGCTGATCCATCTGCCAGACTGTACTATCTCTGCCAATAGTGCCCTGCACTGCTCTACTCTGATGAACTACGAAGAAGAAGAAATGATGGAGAATGTATCATACCATCCTCTACTGACCCGAAGTTACTCCCATATAAAAGAGAGTGTCTCGCACCACTCTTACTGATCTGAAATCAGTTCCAAATAAAGAGAGTGTATCGTACCACTCTTACTGATCAGAAATCAGTTCCAAAAGAGAGTAAGTTATATCATTCTTACTGACCCGAAGGCAGTTCCAAAAGAGAGTGAGTTATATCACTCTTACTGACTCGAAGTTAGTTAAAAAAGAAAGTGAGTTATATCACTCTTATTGACCCGAAGTCAGTTCCAAGTGATCCTAGATCAATATCATCCTAGCATAGGGAGTACGATAGTAACACGATGCATCCATCGGTACTACTATGGTCCCTATCCTCATTTCCCGACTCATTGGCTAGATGAGAGGTACTTCCCATGAGTTCCAAACTGCATGGGTAGGATGTCTCGGCACGAGAAGGATGAACCACTCATCCTGCCTACATGTCGCCAGGGGTATCCCAGGGGAAGGCTAAACCACTCATCCTGTACACAACAAATCACTAGGGGAAGGCTGAACCACTCACCCTATGACTGTGTCTCAGCAGGAGAAGGATGAACCACTCATCCTGCCTACATAGAAAACCACTAGGGTAAGGCTGAACCACTCACCCTATGGTTGCTCATTGCTCCAAGATGTACCACCAAGCCCCCGGAGCTCCTAGAGCTCAATGTCCATATCATACAGGACCCTTAGGAGAGAGTCTCTCCACGACTCCTAGTTGTTCTCGGAAAGTCACAAATTTGACCTTTCCCAAGGGCTTTGATAAAATGTTGGTGACCTGCACATCAGTCCCAATGCGATGGAGCCTTCTTGCTCCTCAATGTACCATATCCTAGATAAAGTGGTACCTGATGTTTATATGCTTGGAGCGATAATAGAATACAGGATTTGTCAACAATCGAATCCCCGTTTGGATGTCACAGAAGATCACGGTGGTATCCAACATGTGTCCAAATAGCTCACTAAAGAGCTTCCTCAACCAGGCAGCTTCACACGAGGTCATATTCGTAGCTATGTATTTGGTCTCAACGGTGCTCAAAGCAATCGACTTCTGCTTCCTGTTCATCTAGGACATCGTAGTAGAACCCAAAGAGAACTAGCACCCAGAAATGCTCTTGTGATCCTCCATACTACCTGCCCAGTCAATATTCGAATAATCATGCAGCTTCACATTTCCGACAGTGTATCTCAATCCATGAGATATTGTGCCTCGAAGATATCTCAGAAGGTTCTTGGCACCAATCTAGTGACGCTAAACCATATATGAGCTGAACATGCTAGCTGCAAAACATATATTCGGATGGGAGTTCACCAAGAACAACAATGCTAGAATGAGTTTATGAAACTCAGAGGCATTTTCCAAATTAGGTCCAACATCACTACCACATAACTTCTAAAGGTTAAGCTCCATCGAGGTAATCACGGGCTTGCAGTTTACCATTCCAAATCCGGAATCCAACTCCCTCTTACTTTTGCAAATGAGAGGGTCTTCACCTGTCAGAAAGAGGTCGTCCTCATAAGGTGCTAGTATGAGAGGTCTATCATCCATAACCTTCAGGCAAGGGTTTGGATTGGCTTCACTCCTAGTGAATCTCAGCTTCATCAGACAACTATCAATCCTCTCATATCAAGCCTGGGGTGTTAGCTCTAAATCATAGAGAGCTTTCTTCAACCTACATACATGAGATTCCTGATCATGAATCTCAAACCCCTCGCGTTGTTCCAAACCTGTGGACTTTGTATATGAGGGGAATGGTCCCCTTGTAAGATTTTCATTTGGTACATCTTAGACATGTACCTTCATGCTCTCCTTGAATTCAGGCATCCTTGTCACCATCTGACTCACATTGGGTAGGGCCCCATAATAAGCAGACCTTCGGTGCTATAGAAGAGATGTGTCAATTCACATGGTTCCCAGTGGACTTCCTGCAACTTGATACAAATTGCCAACCCTAAACCCAAGAATAAAAGCATCTTGAAAAATTCCTTTTTCAAACACGTACCTTTCCATCGATGAAATGCCAACTTGAAACCTTTGATTTCCATTGCCGAAATGGACACCAGGTTCTTCTTGAGATCCGGTACATAAAGAACTCGTAAATGAATCGTATTACGCTTATTCAATTGAGGGGTAAGACTCCCTACACCCTATTTGAGATAGTTGGCATTGACTCCAAGTATAATCCTCACGATTGTTTCTATCTCTACCAAATTAGAGAGAGCTTACTTCTATCTGGTGAAGTGCCTTGAAGCACTGCAATCAATAAGCCAGATTCCCAAAGAGTCTGGAGGAGAAGTAGAGGAGAGGGCCAATATAAGATAACACTCCTTTATCTTATCAGAAACAACATTTGATTCTTCATACCTGCGGTTCCTTGCTTTCTTTGAAGAGTCGGCCATTTCCTTGATGACCTGCATTACCTGTCATTCCTTCGATCATTGAAGATGTCCCTGGAATGATTGTTATCATCATCAAGTGATGTGTCCCTACCATTCAGACACTCCTTCGCATAATGGCCAAACTTATTGCAAGCAAGGCATCTGCCTTTCCTTCCACCCTTAGATCCAGACTTCCCATTGAAGTGATCTTTAGGTAGGCCATCAGATGCTTCCGCTGCGCCACTCAGATAATATTCTCTGCTTCGACTTCACCCTTGGTGAATTTGAAGAGGGATGAAGAACCCATTGAGCCTTTTTGTCCTTTCCAACTATCTTCGGTGATTTCTCTTTCACTCTTGCTTGGGCTTTGTCTTCACCTCAGCTGTGATACCATGTTAAATTTTAGGTATGTTCTATGCTGATAGCAAATTTACTTCACTTTTCCATATTAGCGCAATATCAATTCCAGATTAGCAATCACATTTAGCATGATAGTAAAATGCAGATAGAACATAAACATAAATCGTAGAAGACAAGCCAAGATAAGAGGACACAAGATGTGGCGCCAACCAAGGACAAACCCCAGTGTGGGAAAACCCTTGATCAATTCTTCTTATATGTTCTTCAATAGTTCAGTCGAGAGAGAGAGATAGTACATATAGATCAGAAGTCAACATTTTGACTTATCTAAATAAGAGTAGAGATCTTCTCTAAGAAGATGGAAAATGAGGCAGCTGATCTGAACTCAGGTGAAGACATATTGCTTTAATTGATCGTCCAAGGTGACTCCATCACCATGCCACACCCATCACTGTGTTGCACCTCATCATCATGCTGCACCCGTCACTGTGTTGCACCCAATTGCTGAGTTGCTCTTCATCACTATGCTGCTCCCATCACTGAGAAGTACCACATCATCATGATGTACTCATCATCAACAAGCTGCTGCAATGCATCGTGCTGCTGCTATGTCTACATGCCCATCATCACCACGTTGTACCATTGCGCAACATTGTACTGCATCCACGTTGCCCACACCAGTCACGCATTTATCATGCTGCATCCATCCAAGTATGCGACATCTAAACATACTATCAATACAACCATATTGATGTTGACAATACAACCAAGCTGCATCTTATTACATCATGTGTTGTACCATATTGTGCTGCACCATACTGCCCATTGTGCTGCAACTAAACATATTGTCCATTGTGATGCACCTAAACCATTGTGCTACACCTAAACATGCTGTCCATTATGCTGCACCTAAACATGAAGTCATATCAAACTTCAGTCCTCTATGTTGGTGGCTATGGCCTGCGGCGTAGCCCAGCAACAAGACAACCCAGCTATCTTTACTCAATGACTTCCTATCAACCTTATTTCTACACAACCATCTTTTCTCCTCTCCAACTGTGGCCAAGATGGCCTCCTTGAGAGATGAGACTAGGGTGACTTCTTGCCTGTGTCAAGGCCTCTCTATGGACCGTGTTTAGGCAGCGTTTGGTCTTCTCTTTGGCAGCTAGGGTTGCGACCAACTCTTCTCATTCTCTGCGGTTGGGTTAAGACTATGATCCTCCCAATAGGACTGCGGCTAGGGCTTGCACTCACAACAGTTAGGGCACATGTAAAACCCTCCTTAAACTGTGGCCTAGAACAACGTATTAGGGATCTCTTTTAGGGCCTAGATAAGGCAGCGTGTATAGCGTTAAGGTCTTCACCATGACTGCGTTTAGGTCTTCACCATGAGTGCATTTAGGTCTCCACCTTGACTGCGTTTAGGGTAGCTTCATCATGACTGCATTGAGGGCTATTGCAACTAGCATATCCTAGTCACCTGCTTGACATCATCCTAGATCTAGGGCATGCATAGAGCTAGGGCATCATCTTCTAGGAGTTGCGTAGATCCTTCTTACCCATGGTAGCATCTAGGGCAGCTCTTCTTAGGGCAACGTATCTCTTAGGATCTCTCCTCCCACCAAAACCCAAAGACAAGTTGAGAGGAAGAGATCACAAGAAGAGTGTGCGCAAATGACTAGCAAGCCACCTCTTTTTATACTAAAACGTTGAGCACAAGTGGGGGCAATTTGGTTGCTGGTTGACCTTGATGAATTGTCCCTAACACAAATAAATTCATATCTCCATGTATACATGTCGGAATCGGATGATCTTTAGATCAATCTTACAACTCTCGATGAGAGAAATGCAAGAAAAATATCAGCTGCCATGAATAGGTAGACCCACATGGAGTTTGGCCCTAGTTGCCAATTTTAACAAATCATCTATCAAAGAAATGTCAAATGCAGAAGAAGACTAAAATGACAATTAATTCTGGATGGATAAACCCTTGGAGATGGAATCTAGAAGTAAAGAAGTTGCAGAAGTCCTACAATCTACTTAAGGCAGAGGTAAAGATAAAGTTTCCTGAAGAATTGAACAAAATTAAAAAGAGAAACTCTCCTACACCTTAAGCAGGGGAGCTCAAAAATCAAATGGAGATGATTGGTGGTCAAACAAAACCCACAAATTGTCTCCCTTTTCAGCTGACAAGGGGGAAATGCTAATGGAATTGAAGATGGTTGTCAAACTAAAATTTTCGACAAACTTAACAAATTTGTCGATGAACATCAACAAATCTGCGAGTGGGCATTAACAAATCTTCCAGTGGGCATCGTCAAATATGCCAGTGGGCATCATCAAATCTGCCGGTGGGCCTCAACAAATATGCCAATGGGAATCATCAAATTTGCCAGGTAGGCAAGCGAAATTTCAGTTTTCAACATCCAGTTTTAGTGGTTTTTCAGGCAGTTCTTCAACAGCTGAACAAATAGGAGTGTCAGCATAAACATTTGGAGATGGTACCGAGTTCTTTTCTCCTAATTTGCTGTCTCATGTTTCTGATTTTTTGTTTTTACTAATTACTTCAAATATATGGCATATGAAAATAAAAAGTTATATATCAAATCTTGTTAGAGCATTAAGCACAAATAAACCAAAAAAATATTACCATAGAAGTGAAAGAATAACACCACAAAGCATGTGCCCACAAAGTCCTTTATTAGATCATAAAAATTTCTAGTACAAAATTTTGTAGATCTTCACTTAGCCAAGTAGCTCGATTTTTCAATGTTTCAATGAGGAGCTCAAATGCTCTATTTATAGAAATTTTTTATCTCGAGGTGATCCCAAGTGAAAACAACTAGATCTGCTTCCAACAAATCGTAACCCTTGATGAGTCTGTGCAGATCTTGAGAACAGGGAAATGATAGGCCCAAATGGAGATTGGGTTAAGTGAAAAATTGATGCCGGAGTGGTTTGGACTGCTTTAGGAATATCCTCCTTATTTTTACTCAATCAATTCCCATTCAAATCAACAAACTTGGACCATCTCTCTTAAAAAAATCGAATTTCCTGGGCCATTCGCTTTGCTGGAGGTCTAACGAATTTTCTTGGTGGTTAACTTGCTTGATTTGTGGAGCCTTCATCACTTTTCGACCTAACTTCACTTCCTTGGAAAGTCCACTTCATTTTTTATCATTTTCCTCTTTGAGAGAATTTTCATTTTCTTCACATTTTTATTTTCTAGTTAATTATTTGGCAATTTTGCCCAAAATTGGAAAAAATGGGTTTTGAGGGTAAATACACATTTTTTGACCCTCAAAGTGTGGCTAGATAGAAAGTGGAGGTGCCGAGGTCTTATTTTGAGTACTCATACCCCCTACAACTTCTATAGACAACACTTATTACATTTTACATCAAGATTTGAATAAAAATTCCATTCAGTAGGGAATTTTTAACAATTAAAATTTGACATGTAAGACTCAGTCAAATTCCGCAAAACTTTAGAGATGATCTAGTATGGTAATATACACTGACTCTAGACACTAGGACTCACCTAAGACTCTACCATCAAGCCACACTCTTGCTTTGGGGTATATTTGGGAGAAAAACTTAATTGATTATAAGTGTTGAAAAACACAAATAATGAACTAAGAAAAAAAATTCCCTAGAGTGAACTCACTTGCTAGTAAAGTCCTAAGCTATCTAAGCCTTTTACATGACTCTTTTTCGTCATACTAGAATCATTTTTACAATATCCCCATAGGGCTGTGGAATTTGTACAACAGACTACTGAGAAGAAGAAGAAGAATGCTCTGGAATTTCTAGAATTCTGACTTGATATGATGGTCCTGGCATGCTTTGAAGTGTGCTTTGATCATGGAAGCTTTGACAAGTGTTCAAATGCAATTTGAGAAGTTAACACAGAAAAATAAATAGAAACAAAGAAGATCATCAAGAGAGCCATGCACAATAGAGACAACAATTTTTCCTTCGGAAACCCAAACTTGGGAGAAAAACCCAATTACTCTTTTTCTAGGAGAAATTCATTTTCAACAAGGTTTACAATAAAATGTATAGAAATATGTGCCAAAAAACCAAGTCCAAACTTTAGCCATTTCATCCTTTTTCTGCTCACACGTGTGTCTTCTATATAAGAGAGATGGTGAGTGAGTGAGTCAAATGAAGTGTCACATCATGTGTATATATATAAGTCGAATGGGTGCATTTACACCAAGGGACACACCCTTTCATGGTGTGGCCGACTTGTCCCTTTTGAGCCTACATGAAACCCAAAAATAAACGTTTATTTTATTTTAATTTCCATAATTTTTTTGGGCCGACTTAGGAGGCCTCTTGGCATGCAGGGTCTAGTTTTTTTCTCTCTTAGTGCTAGATCTAGTTTATTTATCTCTTAGTGTTACTGATATTGATGAAACAATAGATAACATGCAAATTGATTTAGAATAAAGCAAGGAAAGGGGACAATTTGCTAGAAAACTAGGTCTAATTAGCTAGATCTAAAATTGGTAGCCTTCTAAACTTGAAATTTGCAATCTAATATAAGAAATAAACTCAATTTAAGCCCTAGATTGTACAAAATAAAAGAAACTGGAGAAATGTTTTTCGAAAATTTAGTGGTTGGGAAAAAGAGGGATAATACTTGTGCCTAACTCCACTTAGGTTGTGGGGTCACACTTGCTTTTGTTTGAGGCTACATCCTCTTTTTATGTTTGGGATTACAAGCTACACTTAAGTGTGCGTTGTAATTCCCTAATGGGAGACACTTGGATATTTCAAGCTTCTATGGGAATAAGGGTCCTAGATTGAATCCTCTTCTAAGTGGCATGAGGTAACCACTATCTCTATCCTAAAGATAAGAACTAGAAATCAAAGATTTGCAAAGTTTAATATAATAAATCTTGAAATATATAATTAAAGACTACAAGCCATGAGTTAAAAATACCTTGTAAGCTTCTCCAATTATAGCAAGATACTCCTCCCTTGGCCTTGTGCAGGTCCTTTCATGCAAGAAATAGGCAATAAAGCAATTGCTCCAAGTTGCCATAGATAAATAATTCCTCAAGACAACACCAAAATGAATATAAATTGAGCAAAATATGAGACACAAGTTTTTCTAATTATTCTCTAACAAATTACAAACGAGCGAGAGGCTTCTTTAAAAGGAGTAGATCTAACAACGTTATGAATACAATGTAGTAGAGCTCTAACCTCCTAGCCTAGAAATAACAACTCTCTAACAAACTAGAGAAAAATGCAATATAATAATATGCTCTAGTCAAAACAACTATTCAAGAAGGTGGATGCCTCCCAAAAGCATGGTCAAAATGACCAAGAGTAAGTAAAAACGTCTAAGAGAGAGTGTTCCCTCTCAAAAATGAGCTAACTAACTCGTAGTAGTCACATGTGTGGACAAATAGCCCATGTGAAGTGTGTGCCCTCCAAAATGTGTGCTAACAAACTAATAACCACCTCCAAGGACACACATATGGAAGGGCCAATTAAGGAGAGAGAAAGAGCGCTCCAATACATGTGGCACATGTGAGTAAAAATAACAAGAGAAAGAGGGTCGCTTCTATACATGTGAGGTCAAGTCAAGTCATAACCACCTCAAAAACCTTAGAAAATGGTGCATGTAGGTGTAGTAACCTCTGAACTAACTCCAACTACCACAAATACAGTAATACCTAATATTTGTGGTCTAGAAGGATGTAATAAGCCACAAGTGTGAGGGAATATCTCCGAGGAGACAAGTGTGTCCCCATAGATTGTCTTTATGGCACATGTGATGATGTGTACTCCCTGTCACACCGTCCAATGCATTGTCATGGATCCCAATGTAGTGAAACATATCCAAGTGAGTGCACATCTATCTCAACATAGATATATAAATACCAATCTAGTGTCATAGATTCCAAAAAAATGACACATATTCCAATGAAGGCATATAAGCCCATATGGTGGTCCATGGATCCCAAGGAAACATTATTGATCCAAATGCAATGTCACAAATCCCAATGAAGTACACATCTCAAGGCATTGTACACAGATCCTAAGGCATAAATGCAACTCCCGATGCATGTACACAGATCCCAAAGCATGGCACCCACTCGTAGTGGTGAGTCAAGCCCCATTATGCAAGTCATTAAGTAATGCACACCAAGTGGTATTATCTACCAACATCATAACATCACTATAATTTGCCTAAGTTTTACCATGGGAGGACAACTTTAACTCTTATTACATATGACAAATCCCAAGGCAGAGGTATTCCTTAGATCATTATGTTAGAAGTAGGTGATATGATAGATGAAATGTGAAAGGGAAAACATAAACTTCATGTATTAATCCTCATAGTTATGTATGGTGGTGTAAAGATCTTATGTCTTCACTGAATAGGTTTTAAGAGCTAGGAATATTCATTAATTCCACATGTAAGCCTTAAAGAGGGCACATTTAGCTTTGAGTTACAATTTCTTAGATACTATTTTTCTTATTGATGAAGAATGTAACTAGTTTTAGTCTTCATAATTGACATTTGTCTCATGTCATGATGTAATTCCTATGTATTGATCAAAAGAAGAAAGAAAATGTAATTTTTTATTTTTATTTTTATTTATGAAGCATGGGTTTCATGCTTATGTCTTAATTCACTAGGTCAAGCATCCATTGAATGCTTCTAGTTTTTTTTCTTTGGTCATGAGTCGTGGTCATTGTCATATTGTAAAAGACTCTTTTGGGCACTTGTATTAATGAAAGAAATATTATTATTGCATTTAGAAGTGTCTAGATGCTCCCAAAAGACCAAGTCGGCCAGCGGACATATGTTGTCCTAGACTGGGCTTCAAGAGCCACTTGGAAGGCTATACAAAGGGAGGACTTCGACCTCCATTGACACACAACAAGCTCAAATATCTTGATATCTGATCTGCGGTTGGTTAAGGGCATGCGAAGGGCTTAGAAGTCTAGAAGAGCCTTATGAAGGAGGTAATTTACTCTTGAAGAATTGAAGATCTCTTATTTGCTTGAAATAACTTTCCTATGCAACATACCTAGGGTTACCTCAGGTCCGAGGTTAAAGGAAGTACCAAAATTCGTTCTTAAAGAGTCTTGAGGCTAGAAAAGTCCTCATTTGAAGAGAACCTATTTTGCTATCCTTGGAGACCTTGTGATGGAAGTCTAGCTGGTTGACTTGGTTGTTGGAATTAGGGGTCTTGGTCTTGGTCTTGGAAGTCTCCTTTGAATTTGATTCTATAAGAAGAGAATTTCTTTTGGGTTTTCCCCTTGGATGGGTTTTGCCCTGGCTTGGAGCCTATATCTTGTGTTCATGTGATTGCCATTGTTTTTCTTTTGGCATTGATTTGATGATAAGAACATAAGAATAAGCAAAAGAAGAATAGTATAATGTCACAAATAATGTCAAAGTAAGGAAAACATGAATTAATATGTTGCCATAATCAATTTTCCAACATGGTATCAGAGCTAGGGTCAAAGGTTGAGGCAGTTGGAAGATCACTAGAAGGGTTTGGCATTGCGCCTAGAAACCAAGAAAAAGAGACTATGTATACTTGTTTTGAAGGCCGAAGTGATTAAAGATAGATCCAAGCCTAGAAGAATTGATTGGGTTTCTTTTATAAGTCAAAAATATCTGTGGTTAAGCCACAATCCTATATCAATTTTACAACATGGTATCAGAGCTAAGGTCAAACATTGAGGCAGCTAGAAGATGTTAGTTTTTGTGGCATCGGAGGTGTTCTACTCTCGAAACTTTGTGGAAAGGCTAAAACACATGAAATCTCCATAACCCAGAGATCGTTTCTGGAAATTCCACCTAAAAGTGTCTCAATTAGATTATTAGCCGATTTTTAAATATTTCCTATGTCTAAACTTAGGGAATATGGTTAATTAATAAGTATTAATTGAGATAAGGTGGAATTCTCTAGAAACACACACGGTTCGATAGGGAATTAATCTAGGCCCTTGATTAAGTTTCAATTTTGGCCTGTTGGCATTCCAACAAAGGATTATAAGAAGAAGTTGATGGGTAGATGGAGAACACACTTGTGGAGTTCAATTCTCTTGGCAATTCGATTTCAAGAGAGAAACAATAGTTGCCGGAAAGCTAGAGAAGGAAGCAGAAACAATGAGGGGCAGGGACAGTGAGCTAGAGGAAGATTTCTGGATCCGGTGAGTGCATTTGCAGAGAGACCGAAGTTTCTCTAGGAAACTAATAGAGACAACGTAGAAGCTTCATTGGGTAGTTCGATTTGCTGATAAAGGAAGACGTCTTCAGTTCTAGAGGCCAGGAAGGAGTCCTAGAGTGCTAGACAAGCATTTTCCTAGTTAGCAGTAGGTAGGGAGGCTTGTTTAGTAGACTATTCGGAAAGCACGTGTGGCAGGAAGCTTCAACTTGATGCAGGGCCTATGCAGACCCAGTTGGACGACTTGCTTTTCATATACAACCCAGTGCCGAAATTGCTCGGAGAGGGTAATTTCCCTCAGATTATTTTTTCTAGTATTTTCTCTGTAGGATTGTCAGATTACAACATCCATATTGTACTAAGAATTTCACTGTTGCATAATAATAAAATCCTTAGCTACTGCACTGGTTTTCCCAGGTTGGGTTTTTCCGGGGACATTTGTCCAAAAATAACTGTCATATTTTATGTGTGCTAGATTTTCTTAGTTTCCAGTGCTATTTTTTCTTCCTATGTTTATTTGTGAAGGTTGCAATGTGATTATTTGATATTTGTCGTAGCAGATAAATTGTTAAATTAATTAACAATTAGAAAAAAATATTCCAATTGCTGAAATAGGATTTTAGTGGTGAAATTTTCACATGGTATCAGAGCGTGAGTGATCAGCCAGAAAGCTTAGAAGCAAAGAAAGGAATTTCACTATTTAGAGAGAGAAGCAGGTCAAAATTCTCACAGGCCGTGCAGTACCTAGACTAGAAGATCGAATTGCTGGGCAAGGGTTCAATTTTCAGTTGCAAGGTGACAAAAAATTCGAGTTGCCCAGAATAGTTTTTCCAACAGTCAGAGGGAGCAACATAAACTCAGATTTTCGCTGAGACGATTCCTTGGTTAGATGCAAAGGGTTCTTGTAGCAGTTTGCAGCAACATAATTTTCCTCAGGTGGAACAGAAAAGCACAAACTGCAGAGGGAAAATTTCTCTCAGGGAACTTCGAGTTTCAAAAGTTCGATTTTTCCAACAGTAGATTGGCAGTGGCTGAGTTGTAACGACCCATCTATAAATACAAAGAACGCAAACTTAATAGCAGGTTTACGGTACATGCATATGATAGCTACATATGCATGTGTCGCATACACCGCACTAGTATTTTATACTAAATTGATTATAAGTGCTAAATACCATGACACTTATTGGAATAAAAGTTCTACTCATTCATTAATATTGCGTAATGCATGGTTAGATCTTAAAAGAGAAGTATACATATTATATGTTCCAGATTATTGATAAAATTATATTAATAAATTAATAAAATAAATGTTAAATATTAATATAAGTAATTAATTAAAAAGGGGATCCAAGTATAAAGTTTATAATGTTATATTTAAAACAAATATATATAAAACAATGTGATATGTTTTAATGTTATAAAGTTATAATGATACGTTATAATGTTTTAATGATACATGTATAATGTTTTAATGATACATGTATACACCATGTATTGGTTATATTAAAGGAATAATTAGTAAACACCATATGGTTTAAAAACATAAAGGGGCATTCATTCACGACTGGAAAGAAGACTAGGAAGGAATATGTATGCACGGGCGTGTCCTCAGTAGGGTGAGTGGTGGCTGTAGATGGAAGGGTGGCCACCTCCAAGCTAGAGCATAAAAACCACGGGACATGGAATTCAGAGGGACACACAAAAAAACCAGAGGGAAGAATTCGGAAGGAGAAGGGAATCAACCATAGGAAGAGCTTGAGAGTTCTGAGGTTCTGGGCACGGGGGAACAGTCAGCTTTTGTTAAGAAGCTTACTGGATTGAGCAGCCAGGCTCTGCTCAGTCTGGCTGGGTGGATTCGGTCTCTCGGTAACTGTAGCAGCGTAACCGGAGGCATCTTCAACTGCAGGAGTACATGGAGGTACCTCAACAGTCCCGTTAATTGATTTTGTTAGGTTTCTGTTGAAAATGTTACAGGTTCATGTTTTAAATCCCTTACTATTTTCTGTACATTTGTTCACTGCTCTTACATATGGTATCATAGGGGTTGTTCAAACCCTTTCGACCTCATAGGCCCTGCGTTGATGGTGCTATAGTTGGATTCTTAGTATTCTCCACCACTGTAGCATTGCCAAACCTGTCTTCTTCAGGTACATTGGTCTGTGTAAGCTTCACTATGGTAACCCCTACTTCTGGTTCCTCAAATGTCATCATAACAGTAGAGAAAACCCCATCGTCCCAATTCCCGAATCTCCACTTCTGGACGAGAAGCTGGTCTTGCTGCAGATTCTAAATGACACCCGTGATGGCACCATCAAATAGAGAGAAAGAACCGCCAACCTCTCGGCTAATTTTGGCATTACTCTGAGTGAAACCCTTCCATCTATTCTCATCCATTAGAATGTCGAATATATCGCGAGGCCTGCAATGGAACTTCTCCGTTAGACGAATAGTCTTGAAACCCTCCTTGACAACTGGAGGGGGGCCAGAAGGAATCTGTTTGCCTTCCATGCCTTTCTCAGGGAGCTTGGGCTTCAAGGGTTTGTCTTTGGATACAAGGACTTTAGATTCCAGTTCGTCTTTGGCGGGCCCTCTGGCCGTCATATGCTGAACGTATTGTTTCACCCTCTCTAATATGAGAGGCTTCCCATGGGCAAGAAAGGCTTGGCATAGCTCCTCTGCGTAGGGTGTGTTTGTATTAACAAAGATTTTGATCTCGGGGTCCTGGTCGGCATTCTTGTCGGCTAGGTAAGGCAGGTGAAGATTGCCATCCACGGTGGCGAGGGTGTTGCCCCTCTCATCCTTGGCCTTGCCGCTCCATGAGATCTGACTGTGAGCTCGTAGCCAGGAATAACCTTCCCCTTGGGGATATTAATGTAGGCCTCGCCCTCCACCTTGTCCACTGTGCGAGTTTTGATGAAGAAGAACAAATTACTTCCCTGGGCATGGCCATCGAGGACTGTGAGATCTTGGAGGAGATTGGAAAGGCATCCCCTGGACCATTCCAGGCAGTCTTTCTCCACCCAATGCTAGTTATGAACGTTAGTCTCATCCACTTGGTTGTCTACTATCCATCTCTTGTCGCTCTCTCCGAATCTCGCCATTGCTATACTCCTGGTTTTCCTTCTCTTTACAATTTCTTATGACACACCCGGAGTTGAAGAAAAACGTGGAACACATGCTCATAATGGTTGGTGTTGTATGATCAGAAAATCCTACTGGATGTTGTCCCAATAATGCCACATCTTGTATACCTGAACAGTGTGGTGACCATGGAAATTTATTCATTGCATATACCAGTAATCCATTTGCTGAATTCAATTTATTTGGAGACCCATTTGCGGCATATCAGGTATTCTGATGCTTGCCAAATTTCTAAACTTGCTGAAAATATTCAGATTTAATGGAAATATGATGCATGCCTGAATTTTAAACTCAAATTTTCTCTCCTTGTAAGAAATTTAAATTGAGTCCTCTAGTAATGAAATAAATATAATTATTATCTAAGAGTACAAGGGCAAGTGCTCTAAGAGAAGAAAAACGAGTGACTCATTAAAATCTTGAATTCCTTTTATGTCGAAGATTCAAGAATTAGAGCCAGATGATTTTCAATTTTTCAAATATTCATTCAGTTTATCGGCATCTGGGATGCCTTACTGGTAGCCTATTTCATCTGGGCAGGAGAAATGACAAAACTTCAGTTGCTTGTATGATATAAATGCTACATATTCCTCTCTGGTTCCTTCTCTGAAACAACTAAGGAATGAAAAATACGAATTTTGCGAAGTATTTCAACAGATTCAGTATGCTTGATTGTTATTAATAGCTACATATCTAAACGAGATATTTGATTGATAATAGTATCATTCATCCTGTAAAATTTCTCATACGTAAACCTATCAAGTACAACAACTTTCTAAATATAGTAGTCTTCCATTGTCATTGGAAGGGAAACATCCAGTTCTAGTTTAGATGCTTTTCTCAAACAATGAACAGAATCTTCAATTTCCAGCTCCACCTTGGACGAGTGATGCACCAATTAGTGTCTTAAGTTACGCTAGTTGTGTTCTTTCAGTGTCTTTGCTCTCCTGGTAGCTGTTGATAGTATTGAATTCCTTTGCAATGCCAACAATTACACTTGGTTGTGTATCACATAGTTGTAATTCAAAACCGCATATTTCTTTTGGTTTGCAGCCAATCCTACTCGCAATCAATTGTAGTAAAAGCAAATGATGTTGCATGCTCTCAGAATCTTCACCTTCTACTATATTCGTTTCTTGCCCTGCCTTTTGGTTAGCATCTACATGAACATCTTCATTGCTTTTTGTGCATTTATCATTTGATACAGCTAGCCTATTAACTTCAGCCATGAATGCCAATCTGATCAAATTCCTGATCATTTGGTTCAAATCAAGACCATTCAAAATGCCAGATTTATCAACGAGTTAAGTACTCTTTGCAAACCACTGACATCATAGCACCTCTCAATCTGATACAAAAATTCCATTCTTCTGTGATATGAATTTACTTGATAGTTGTTGCCAGAACAGGTATAAGATGGGCTTGTTTATCAATCTTAAATCCATCATTCACTGCCCTGTCCAAATGAATAGCAAGAGTTGGTATTCTAAGAATAGGTTCTTGGATTCTAACAAGTTCATGTGTGTATGAAATAGCACCATCAACGTTTCACTTTACCATCACACGGCCCGCAACAGTCAAATCTCGATCAAACCAGGTGTGCCATAATCCACCCGCATACAGTTGAACACCTATTTCCCTGTTCCATGCTTATTCAATGATCGAAATGTGGCACTGCAGACTGATTTATTGGAGATTAGATATATTAGTAGCCATCCGCAATTTTAGTTTGGTCTGAAAACTGTCTTTACAGTTAAAATATCTTGTTATGTACTAGCTGTTTGCCATATTCATCATAAATAAATTGATCTTCTGTTTTACATTTAGAATATTCCAAAACTTAACGTGATTTGGTTACATTATAGTTATTCCATGTCTCTCTTCTGCTGTATTGGTTGAGGTCTGACCACTCTTATAAAATTTTAGGATCATTTTGTGAAGCATATACAATGTGCAAGTCTTAGAGCTGTCTGAAGTAAAGCCTGATTGCAAATTTTCATTATGTGAAACCCTCTCAACAATGCATCCTCCTTTTCATATTGACAAGAATGTTTAGGATCTATATACTTGGTAATAGTGCCTTTGGTCCTCGGTCACTCGAATTTCAAAGTAGGATACTGTAGAAACATTATAAGAACCATTTTTTTTCTACCTTGCCTGATCAATTGCAATATATAGGCCACTGACCTACATTTTATGTACAATTTGACTATTGATTTGAATTTACCCTTTAGTTTGACCCCCAACCTACGTTTATGGTATGGTAGATTGCTGAACTGTATCTCTTCTAGATTTTAATCATGACATGTTTATGGTAAATTTCCCGGCTAAAGGTCAAACTGATATTGAACCAGAACAATCCTTGATTTACATATATTATAGGTTTAATCCATATCTAAGTAATATATTCAAAAATATAAATATGTATGCGCTTCTTTAAAGGTAATAGCTAGATTGAGGTGTGACGGGTATGTTGCCGATGTTCATTATAACGAGGCATTTAACATTTCCATTTTGTGAATGTTATTTGGTAATAAATTTTAGATGATTTACCTTAGGAGCTAATGACCATACACTTCTGCATTAATTCATATTAGGATAGAATACCCTGCATTAGGACAAGGAGGTCGTGAGACCACCCTCCTTGACTTCGGTACCAGTAAGATCTGCCTTTTAGATAAAAATAGCAAAAACTATACCCATTTATGAATGTGAAGTTGCAAAAGAAAATTATATGTTAAATTCGATTGTCTACCTCAAAATTTTTATAGAATTTTATTTTGTATACAGGAACCATTACAATGGTAAAGACATATGAGCGACGACAACGTGATCGGACAGCATCACCGTCATCAATGCCGCCACCGTCGCCATCATCATCCCCATCGCCACCACCATCACCATTGTCACCACCAAGACCATTATCAACATCAATTGCCCCAGCACTAGAGTTGACCGTGATAATGAACTCATTGGAAGCCTTATTGGAGACATTAAAAGAATCAACTAAGGTTAAGACCAAAGAGGAATTTCAACCTTTAACTACCAGTTCAGAGGAGCCAAAGAATTTTGAGCCCAAAAGATCAAAAGAAAACATTTCTAGGGAGCTTCAGAAAATTAGACTCCTAGAATTCTCAGGAGGTCGAGCTGGTGAATGCGCTGAAGCATGGTTAGAAGGAATGAACAGATGCTTTAGATTAAGAGAATATTCTTCTTTGGCAAAAACAAAAATTATTGTATTTCAATTAAAGAAAAGTGCCTATTTGGTGGGGAAATCTGGAAAAGCAGCTGCACTTTACATCGGATAATGTCCCTTGGGAACTATTTGAGGAAAGGTTCCGCGCAAAGTATTTACCTCCATACTTTCAACAACAACAAGCCAGAGCCTTTCATACATTAATTCAAGGAAATAAAACAGTGGAAGAGTACGAGATAAGGTTTATGGAGCTTGTAAAATACATTCACTACTTAGATTCTGATGAACGTCAAGCTGAACGCTTCATATTTGGGTTAAGTCCTCCCATCAGAGCCTTGGTAAGCATGTGGAAACCATCATCAGTAGCTGAGGCAGTTGAATGTGGTCGTTATGCAGAAGAACACTTTGGAATAAAAAAAGATATAGGGCTAGCAGAACCTTTACAATCAGGATTTCCAGGAAAGACTCCCCGAAACTTCTTCAGAGGAGGTAGCTCGAGGCTACCTTACAGTAACATGTTTACCCCAAGAAATATAGGAACAAGAGCTCCCATGGCAGTAAACACTATAGCTACGAAATCATCAAACACCAGTTCATGGACATCTCGAGGGACTGCCAGTAGAGGAAGAAATTCGAGAGGAATTAACACGAGGGGACAAAGCTCGTTCTCTAGAAATTCACGTCCTGATTCAAGAGGATCAACGCAGCTTAATTGCTGGGGATGTGGGGGACTGCATTTTCAACGTGATTGTCCAGAAGCTTCGTCGAATATATTGCACAGGACTGGAAATGAACCAATATCAAACAATCGAGGTAATCATAGAATTCATGCAATAGTTAGCAACGACCAAGCAACGCATCAATCCACTGTAGTGGAATCTTTAGGTATTGTCAATGGTATAAAACTCAAAATCTTATTTGATACTGGTGCCACAGATAGTTTCAATTCGTCATATGCATTAAACAAATGTGGGTTGGCAGCGCGCAGACAAAATGATTTCAATCAGGTGGAAATGGCCTCAGGAGAACTCCAATCCGTGGGCTTAAGTGTGGATCAATGCAAAATTGACCTAGGGGTCTGTATGACTAAACTAAAAGTTTATGTTACAGCCTTGGGAACTTATGATCTTGTCATAGGTATGGATTGGCTAGAAGCTCATCAAGCTTGGGTAGATTGTTATGGGAAAAGAATTTTAGGTATAAATGATGAAGGAGAAGTAATCCAAATTCAAGGAATCAAGAGGAAGGTATCTTTATGCTACATATCAGCAATGAAAATGAAGCATTGTTTAAGGAAAGGTTGTCAGGCTTATGTAATTCAAGAAGCAAGCGAAGAAAAAAGACCATCCTTAGGACAATATCCGGTGTTAGCCGAATTTTCGGATGTATTTCCAAAAGAACTGCCAAGATTACCCCCGGTAAGAGAGCTAGATCTCACTATTGAATTAAAACTAGGTACCCAACCGATCTCTAAAACGCCTTATAAAATGACAGCTCCAGAACTTCAAGAATTACAAATTCAATTGAAGGAACTACTGGATATAGGACATATTCAGCCCAATACATCACCTTGGGGCGCTCCTGTAATTTTTGTGAAGAAGAAAGATGGATCTTTAAGATTATGCATAGATTATCGAGACTTGAATCGAGCTACAATGAAGAATCAATACCCTATGCCTCAAATCGATGATCTTTTCGATCAAATGAAAGGAGCTGCTGTCTTTTCAAAAATTGATCTTCGATCAGGCTATCATCAACTAAGGATTTCTGAAAACGATATTTCTAAGACTGCATTCCGGACGCGTTTTGGACATTATGAATTTACTATGGTACCATTTGGATTAACAAATGCAGCAGTAGTATTCATGAATCTTATGAATAGTGTTTTCCGCGAATATCTTGATCAATTTGTACAAGTCTTTTTAGATGATATTATCATCTATTCCAAGAATAAGAAAGAGCATGAAGATCATTTACGGATAGTATTGTCCTGCCTTAGAGAACGTCAATTGTATGGAAAACTATCCAAGTGTTCATTCTTTCAGGAAATGATTCATTATTTAGGTCATATCATATCAGGTGAAGGGATTTCAGTAGATTCTGAGAAGGTAAAAGCGATCATGGAATGACCAATACTGAAAAATGCACATGAGATACGAAGCTTTATGGGTTTAGCCGGTTATTACCGAAGATTTGTGAAGGGATTCTCCAAAATCGCAAAGCCAATTACAACCCTTCAGCGTAAAGGTGTTAAGTATGAATCTAAGTTGCACGAAACGGGGAAACGGGGAAGCGAAACGAAACGCGGAAGCGAAACGAAACGCGACCTCCCCAATTTGAAAACGGGGAACGCGAATATATATATAATAAAAATATATAATATATATATTATATATATAGTAAAAAACATTTAAAATATTAATTATATGATGCAATCATAAGCATATGAATTATAAATTTACTTAACATTTAACATAGAAACCCTATAAAAAAAATTAAAATTAATAGAAAAAAAAAAAAAAAATAGATTTAAAAAACAAGTGTAATTTGTGGGAAACGGGGCCCGTACGGCAGTGGAAACACGTTTCCGTCCGTACGGACGCGTTTCCATTTCGGGAAACGCGCCCATACGGACGGAAACGCGTTTCCACGCCGTACGGTACGCGGAAACGCGTTTCCGTTTCGTTTCCGTATGGAAACGACCCCTCCCCCTGCGTTTCCTGCAACTTAGGTATGAATGGACTGAGGAATGTAATAAAGCATTCTCTGAACTCAAAAGACTACTCACCAGTGCACCAATCCTAGGAGTCCCAGATATGGACAAGATTTTACGGTATGTATTGATGCATCCAAACAAGGGCTGGGTGCAGTGTTGATGCAGGATAGAGGAGTGATAGCATATGCTTCCAGAAAGTTAAAACCTCATGAAGAACTCTATGCTACTCACGATTTAGAATTAGCTGTTGTAGTGCTAGATTTAAAGATTTGGAGACACTATCTAGTGGGATGAAGTTTTACACTTCAAAGCGACCATCAAAGTCTACAATATTTGTTCACCCAAAGAGACTTAAATGCCAAACAAAGGCAATGGAGTGAATTCCTAAGTGAATATGATTTTGGAATATCATACATTAAGGGAAAAGAAAATGTAGTAGCAGATGCTTTAAGCAGAAGACTTCGGATATTTTCTCTCATACCCATTAAAGTAGATTTAAGACAAAGAGTACTGGAACATCTTATAAAAGATAGCTGGTATTTAAAGGTGAGATAGAGTCTTGAGGGTAAAAAGGCAAAAGAATCTAAATTTGAGGGATATGAATTAGAAAACGATGGAATCTTACGATTCCATGGAAAGATGTATATTCCTGATAATAAGGATCTTCGAGACACTATCCTTGGGGAAGCCCACAGAGCAGTATATTGTGCTCATCCTGGAGTAGGGAAAATGTACGCGGATACCAAGAAACTTTTCTTCTGGTCAGGCATGAAACGTGATATCACTCAATTTGTTGCAAAATGTTTGGAATGACAACAAGTAAAAGCAGATCATTGTCACCTAGTGGGTCTCTGACAACTTCACGATATTCCTATGTCTAAATGGGAGATCATTTCTATGGCTTTTATCACTGGGCTACCTCTTACTTCTCAAAGACACAATGCCATTTTGGTAGTAGTGGGTAAATTAACAAAAAGCGCCCATTTCATTCTCGTAAGAGATAGTTACGATGTTGCTGACGTAGCTCGAGTATTCATAAATGAAGTTATCAGATTTCATGGAGTACCTAAGAAGATTATATATGATAGAGATTTGCGATTCACTTCTAGATTCTGGACTTGCATGCAAACAATCTTAGGAACTCAACTAAATTTAAGCACTGCTTACCATCCTGAGACTGATGGACAAACAGAAAGAGTAAATCAACTTGAAGACATGTTGTGAATGTATGTTATGGATCAACAATCACACTCGGAAAAGTATTTACCCTTAGTCGAATTCGCATACAATAACAGTTACCACAGTTCGATTGGAATGCCTCCATTTGAAGCATTATACAGCAGACCTTGCACAACACCGTTAAGTTGGGACAGGTTAGAAGATCGAGTGATAATAGGACCAGAATTAATCCATGAAATGGAAGAACAGGTAAGACACATTAAACAACAATTAAAGGAAGCACAGGATAGACAAAAGAGTTATGCTAATGCTCACAGATCTGATAGGAGGTATGAAGTAGGGGATCAGTTATTCATCCGCATCAAACCGAATAAAAGTACTATTCGATTCGGAAAAGGGACAAAGTTGTCACCTCGATTTATTGGACCATTTAAAGTTGTGGAAAGAGTTGGACCTGTTGCCTATCGTCTTGCCCTGCCACCTCACATGCATAGAATTCATAATGTATTTCATGTTTCTGTATTAAGACATTATATAGCTGATCAATCTCATAACCTTCAATGGAAGGAATTGCAGGTATCGGAAGAGGGAGTCGTATCGGTCAAACCATTACATATATTGGAATGTAGGGTTCGACAGCTCAGGAATCGCCTGCTGGACCAAGCTAAGGTCCAATGGGACAAATATAGTCCTGGATCAGCTACTTGGGAAAATACAAAAGACATATGTCAAAGATACCCTAATCTATGTCAATTTTGAAGAAACTTTAAACTATGTTTAGTATATATTTACTTCACTGCAATCAGAGGCTCAAAACCATTTTGAATGATTATATATAAACGTGAAATTTTGTGACATAATATATGTTTAACTTCTGCTGGTACATGGATACCAAAACGATATATGTTGTTGATCTTACTAAATTATAGTTGTCAAAGTAAAGTTTAAGACAGTTAAATGATTTTACTTCTAATAGGAATTTAAGATATTATAAATCTGTTTTATTTATACATGTCAATATGATCAATGGAATAGAAATCAAGGAATAATTACATTTTAAATGAAAGTCAAACGACATGCATAGAATATGGAAAAATATGTTATACTGTAGTGACATATGTGAATAATACATGAGTTATTTTGAATATGCTGATGCACATTTTACGAATGCATGGATAAGTGTATGATTGCAGATAATAAATAGTTACCGGGATGACCACGTGATGACAGAACCTCAAAATAATTAAAGCTCAAAGTGATTCTATGATAGGGTATTAGCCCTAATTCTACTGGGAGGGGTGGAGGTGTTGCCCACCATTTATCCTTCAAACCCTGGAGTCATGGGAGGACTGTGCGAATCACGCTCCCCTAGACGTGAGATGATGACTGTTGGATGCCTACTGGGAATCAGGTTGGTATAACCGATGCTGTCACCTTAGAGTTTATGAACGGTTAGGTCAGTAAAACTGACGCCATGGCATACTCCATTAGAGGACGGATAGATGGGAGCGGAAGAGATTAGGAAAGATAGGATGATTTTAGAATAGCTTGGGAACCTGGATAGGGCAAGGCATGGCGATTAAAATCATAAACCTAAAACTCTAATTTTATAGTCTCTTTATATTAAAATAAAAATTTTAAAACCTAAGAAGGGTGTACTAATTACTATCATAAGTAATTAGATAAGATAAAAACTCTAACTTCGGGATGAAGTTTTCTGAAGGGGGAGTGTATGTAACGACCCATCTATAAATACAAAGAACGCAAGCATAATAGCAGGTATACGGTACATGCATATGATAGCTACATATGCATGTGTCACATACACCGCACTAGTATTTTATACTAAATTGATTATAAGTGTTAAATACCATGACACTTATTGGAATAGAAGTTCTACTCATTCATCAGTATTGCGTAATGCATGGTTAGATCTTAAAAGAGAACTATACATATTATATGTTCCAGATTATTGATAAAATTATATTAATAAATTAATAAAATAAATGTTAAATATTAATATAAGTAATTAATTAAAAAGGGGATCCAAGTATAAAGTTTATAATGTTATATTTAAAACAAATATATATAAAACAATGTGATATGTTTTAATGTTATAAAGTTATAATGATACGTTATAAAGCTATAATGTTTTAATGATACATGTATACACCATGTGTTGGTTATATTAAAGGAATAATTAATAAACACCATATGGTTTAAAAACATAAAGGGGCATTCATTCATGACTGGAAAGAAGACTAGGAAGGAATATGTATGCATGGGCGTGTCCTCAGCAGGGTGAGCGGTGGCTGCAGATGGAAGGGCGGCCACCGCCAAGCCAGAGCGTAAAACCACAGGACATGGAATTCGGAGGGACACACAAAAACCAGAGGGAAGAATTCGGAAGGAGAAGGGAATCATCCATAGGAAGAGCTTGAGAGTTCTGAGGTTCTGGGCATGGGGGAACAGTTAGCTTTTGTTAAGAAGCTTACTGGATTGAGCAGCCAGGCTCTGCTTAGTCTGGCTGGGTGGATTCGGTCTTTCGGTAACTGTAGTAGCGTAACTGGAGGCATCTTCAACTGCAGGAGTACAGGGAGGTACCTCAACAGTCCAGTTAATTAATTTTGTTAGGTTTCTGTTGAAAATGTTACAGGTTCATGCTTTAAATCCCTTACTGTTTTCTGTATATCTGTTCATGGCTCTTACATGAGTGCAATTTTCCTCACTTCAGAAGGGAGTGCGTGTAGCAAAATCAATAGCCAAGCAGAGAGAAAGAGGGAGTTTTTGACAAAATCAGAGATGGCCACAACAAGACTTAGAGATTAGGATAGGTTGGAGGGAGCCTCCAACTATGTCATCTGGAAGGCTAGGATGTCCTTCCTGCTAGATGAATATGGACTGAAGACCTATGTGGACAATGTGGTAGCAGTTCCCCAAGAGCTCGATCAACAAAAGGAGTACAAGAAGGAAATGGCGAAGACAAAGAGGATGATTTTGGATGGTATCCGAATTCATCTAGTTTCACATGTGGCAAACAAAGGTACAACCAAGGAGGTTTTGGATGCTCTATCTGAGCTATTTGAGAGGTCTTCTGAGCAGCGAAAGATGTACCTCCAGGAGAAGATGAGGAACACCAAGTTGCAAAAGGGGGATAGCATAGATGCCTTTCTCACTTAGATTCAGGAAGTCTAAGATCAACTAGCAACTGTTGGGGAGGCACCCCAACCCACTGAGCTTGTATGATTGGCACTGAATAGTGTCTCAGAGGACTGGCAAATAATTGTCCAGAGTATCTTGGGCAGAGACCTTGCCGAAATGGCACAAGACGTGGTCCGATCTATTATGTTCCTATACAAATAGGTGTCATAATTTATGATTGACTTAGTTTATCTCTGTAATATGTACATACCTTTGCTTTTTGCAAATGTTTTCCATATTAAAAAAAAAATAAAATTAAAAAATGTAAAGTGGGTATATCCTAAAAGAAAATCAAAGGATAAAAAGAATAAAAAGAAAAGGTAAAAAAAAATGAAAAATGAACCCCAAGAAAAAGATAAAGACCATGAAAGTGTGCAAGTCCAAATGCCACTACTATTTACTTTGGTGAGAAATAAAAGATTGTGTGCAGCTTGTCACTTATGCCACAATCCATGAATGGTCAAACAGTTTAATCTTGGTTATTCCATGCTTTCAATTTCATGCTTAGAGATAGAGAATAAAATTTGACCAAACAGTTAATCTTGGCAGATAATTAGATTAGGTAGAGTGAATAAAAGGAGCTCAATTGTTTAATTTGAGCCCTTGGATGTAATAAAGATAGACTTAGATAGATTTCCATTGTAAAAGAAAAGAAAAATTTGATAAGGGTTTGCCAGTTTAAGTGCACCCTAATAAAAGAAGTAAAAATGGTAGGATGTGTAGATGGGTAAGTAGATGATTGGTTGCAGAATTATGTCTCATGAATGGCTAAGTTAAAAGCTCAAATCATTTGCTTTCATCATTACAATACTTTGGCAAAGCATGGATGACAAAGACACATTTACAAGGTTACATGATTAATTTCCTCATTCATTTTACCCCTCATGGTAACTAATTTCCCACAAGTAAAAGTTTCAAAAACCTTAAGTTAAAGGGGATCATAGCATTTCTCGGACTTTTGGAGGGACCAGACCCTCGGCCCAATAACTTATAAGGTCAAAGGTGCTAGAAACCTCTCATCAACATTCACCCCTCCATCATTTATTCACTTCCTTTAAAAACCCCTTTTCCCTAAGCAAATTTACTATTTGCTAATTAAAAGTAATTACCCCACAAAATCCCTTTAGCCTAAGTTATAATGTTTTAATATGAAAAACAAATTAATGTTAAACGCATTATACTTAGCGCACTTCTATTTTTCATCTCATATTAACAACTGATTTTACTTATGTATTAAATCCCAAAAATCATTCATTTCCTGTATATTTTATTGTTAAAAACCCCCATATGTTAATAATATCGTCCCTGAGGTTTGAAACAGAAGCGTTAATAATAAAATAATTAAAATAAGGGATTAATCAATCGACTTGCTACTAATTAATAACCTAAGACTCTCGCCAAATAATAGAGATTAATTAACCAATCTGTGGTTAATTAATAATCTATCCTCGCCCAATCACATCACCCCCGATGTTATTAATTTCCCTAAATTTGCAATCAGTTCCCATCGGGCCCCTCCATTAACTCCCGATCATATCCACGCCCCGATCACCTCATGATCTGACCCTTTTAGATCTGATAGTCGACGCTCATATCGGGTGGCCCGCCGGCCTGTGATACCGAACTTTACCCGCCCGATGTGAGTGGTTTCACTATTTTCCCTCCGCTATGTGTCGCCCGATGAATGGCATTGGACGGACCTCTCTAAATACTGCCTAGCGCTCAAAAGCTGTGCGATGAAAACCATTACCGCTTCTGCTTACCACCATCGCTAAACGACAAAATGTCCTATCCATTGACTGACGCCATCTGTCCCTTTCACCACACCCACAAAAATTGTTGACTTTGCGAATAAAACGAAAACACTCATTATTTTTGTTTTACCGAAACAATAGAACCTCTTGTTCTCCATGCACATAGAAGCACGTTCATGCTATCACCCTGCGTTCAAACCATCAACTCTAAGAGGCCGCCAAACTTCTAATCGCCACTGCAAACCAGCACGCCCCATCCAGACTACACATCAGTGCCATTCCGTTTCCCGTACCACCATAACCAAGTATTTACCCACATCTACTGAAAAACCCTATGTTTATATCAAACCAAGACTTAATTGCTTTAGAAATTGAGTGTTTTTATCAAAATTTAAACGGTCCAATACTCTGAATACTCCCTAGAACAGCCTAGTTGTCCATAAGATCCCTGAATTTCCCTCCCAACGTCCTTGAAGACACAAGAACCGAGGATGGAAGTTTTTGTCGCCCTGAATGTCATGCCACTTACTACTCCCCACAGGGATTTGGACCACCTTCCCTTGGCCAATAGAGATTTTCAAATAAAAGACCTTACTTTTGATGAAACCCCCTTGAAATTATACTGTAAGTACCGGGACAATTATCTGAACCATGCTGATGAAATAGGTCTTTGGGAATCAAACCTACTTAAGTATCAATTCCCCACTGTCCATATTTTCCCAGATATTATCCACCAATGCCATTGAAACTACGACCCTAATATGAGAGCTATAATGTCCCCAGACCAGAAAATCCTATTCACCATTACAGCCAAATCCATAAATAAGATGTTACAGTTGCAGCCTGGTCATGACCTCACTCCCCTTTCCATTGTCGATTTACTTGAAAAATATTCAAAGTTGTCCAATTCTGAAATCACCCAAATCTGTCAGATTTTCACGGAAGAAAAATACAGGCCAAAAGACCCCTTTCCTTATATTTCATGCTTCTTTACTAATCTGGGCAAGGATATCATCACCATGATTGCTTGCATTTTGGGTTTTACTACTAATGAGTATGTAGATGAGATGACCTTAGCCTACATGTCTATTTTTACCCCTGGTCAACCTCTTGCAGCCAAATTTGACTATGCTACATTCATTGTAGATAAGATGCATGACCAATTCATGAGATTAGAGCAAGAGAGAGTATTTAAATATTCTTCGGTCTTGTATTATCTTTTTCTCTACTATCAAATTGATAAAATCCCTTTCTCTGTCCAAAAGCTTGATACTAAAGGGAATCTTAGTTCTGTTATCTTTTGGACCTCAATTTTCCACTATTCTAGCTCTTCTCCTCATCCTTACACCGATTTCATTGACTTATTTGTACATCTAGTAACTACTATGTTATTGGGAAATTCTCCTCCCAGGATTAGCGCAGACATTAAAAGAGTTCTTTAGTTATCCAAACAGTAGAAGGTTGGTGATTGGTACTTGTACCAGAACCATACCGTGATTAGAATTCATGGGTGTGAGCTGCCTCCCTATAAACTGCCCAAATATCTCCCCATGAGATTATTTGCTTTGGAGTACTACAAGAAAATGATCAATTCTGATGAGATCCACTTTGTAAAGACTAAGAAGAAAGCTCAGCTAAGGATAAAGGATCACCTAGGCCCATTTATTTGCAACAACAGAAGAGTAGGCCAAGAGGCAGAGGAAATCCTTGAGAGACTGAGATTAAAAAAGAGCTTCATCTGGCCATATGACCCTCATAGCTTCATCTGTGATAGAAGGCAAAAGCATAAGCTATACCCCTACATCCACTGTAGGATCCCAGAGATTGAGCAATATGCAAATCAGTCTAAATGGGTGGAAGGAATTCTAATAGACTGGGATAGCACACAAATTGAAGTTGACAATGTATGGGTAGACTTGGAAAGAAAGATTGATGAAATTTCCTTTGTACAAGTGCGAGGAGAGACTTCATCACCAAAACAATCACAAGAACCCAACACTCAACCATCAGAGCATCCAGATACATCAGACCAAGCAGGAACTTCAGGACAACAAGAAGAGTCAGAGCATCCCAAAATTTCGGAGGAGTTAGCTCAACCTCAGCAAATCATGAGCAACCCTCCAGTTTTACAAACTCCTCTCAATGAGGAAAGGAATCCTAAAAGAGACCGGGAAGAGGCCACTCCTTCCAGCAGGCCTACCGATCAAACTTTTGCTAAGAGGCAAAGGTTGAATCCTTATGCAGAAGAAGAGTTCATTGAGGAGACCACATGCAACACAGTGGCAAAATGGACAGAGAGCAGGCAAACTATCCCAACAGGTGGGACCCCATCTACTTCACATATGCAAGTATTGCAAAGGCAACAGAGTATAGAGGTGTCATCCTTCAGGGCTTCCTCTGAACAGAGCCTAGATATCAAGGGTAAGTATAAAGAAATAAAAGCGAAGAATGAGAAATTGAAAGCACAAACTTATGCCCATTACCTCAAAATGGCTTGAACCAACCAGACTATACTTATGTCAGCTTTTGACATAAAGGAAGGGAAAATGCAGATGAGTTTTCTCAAGCCCACTATACAGCAGCCAAAATCCATGGCAGATTACTTTAAAACTGATTTTGAAGTATTCGCAAAGGATATTCATCCTATTGACCAAATAGAACTACATAAGCACACTGGGGAAATGGTTTATTCTACTTTAACTAGCAAAGCCATTGCAGCCCATCAACTACAAAATTCATTGCATAACACCTCTGCATAGCTGCAATTACAGAAAGCTTCCTCTCCGGTTAAGGACACCAGAATAAAAGCTTTAGAAGATCTGATAATAGAATTGGGACATGATCCCAAATATGTGAAGGCAGCTGAACAGTTAATTAAAAAGAAGAATGATGACATTGCTGCCTTGAAAAAGCAGCTTAAGATCCCTCCACTCCATCATCCCCAAACTACAGAAGTTATAGAAAGAAAAAAGGAGGAAGAACTTATGGACCTGGTCCTAAGACTAAATGACCAGCTAAAGGAAACTGAGGAAGAATTGGAAAAAGCAATATAGTCTAAGCAAAGTGAGTCGACCACTTCTCAGACTGTTATTCCCATAGTTTCTACAGCTGTGCCTTCCATTCTGGCAACTGCCTTGGCACCAATGTTTCCACCAGTCACAACATTGTCAATAATAGGGACCACTTCGACTACAGGTACTCCAGCCAACACAGAGTTAGCATTAGAAAAGACAGATGAAATGATCAAAGCCATGGAACAAATGAGCATCCAGGTAATTGAGTTGAAGAGACTTAAAGAACAAATGTCAAGCTTAGAAACCAATTATGAGCTTGCATAGATTCAGAACAAAGAGGAAGAAAGGAAAAACAGAAGGATGGAAGAAAGAATCAAAGTCTTGGAAAAGGACTTAACATTAGAAAAACTTTTGAGGGATATTAAAGATATCTTATGGACCAATATCATTGATTCCATCAATGATATTTGGCCTTCTATCCAAATCATTTTTGAACAGACTGAGCTAGTTAAAATAGATGTGGAGGCCATATAGAAAACCAAAGAAGAATTGGGAGAGAAACCTGAAGAGGCAACCTAATTGATTAACTTTTTGAATAGCAGAAACAGGGACCAACTGGAGCAATTGGAAATTGAGGATAGAACTGCCACCATCCTGGAAATTAAGAAAGTTCTTACTAAAAAGAACTTGATGCTTAATTTGGAAAAAAGATGTCACAGTATTCAGGAGGACATAGATGATTTTATGTTAAAATATATCATTCTAAGAGACAAAGGCCTTCTAAGCCCACTGGTCATAAATGACAAGTTAATGACTCATGACGATTACATTGAGAAACTGCACAAACAAGCCAGAAGTCAAGCCAACGCTTCTACAACAAAAGCACTACCTACAGGAAAGGTGCTTTATGATGGGTTAGAAAATCTTTTTTATATTGAACATGAAGTGAAACACCTGTTCATGGTCCAGCTGAACTTTGCAAAGTACACTGACGCTGACGAAGTGTACAGGAAATTGATCAGACTGAAAATACCAAATGATGAATGGTGGACTGATACGATACAGATACTATAAGTTACTGTAGGAAATTTGTAAAGTATAAAATATTTACTACGGTAAGGTCTGGTAACACAGGTAAAGAGTATCAGAACACAGGTAAAGAGTATCATCAGATGAAAGTAAGAAGAAGATCCAGCACACAATTACAAAAGAAATTGCAAGAGGCAAATCCAAGTTCCAACATCCAGCTCGTTCATAAATAAAGGGACAGCAACAATCTGTTTTCCATCTGTCTCTATCTTTATGTAAAAGATATTTTGTATTTCCTATAATAAATCTCATATGGTTATGAGATATTTTTGTGTAATTTTTGTATAATCACTTCAAAAATTGAAGTCATTAGGGTGGATTCGAAGCCATTTTTGGTATACATTTCATATCAAGCTAGTGAGTTGTTGTAATCAAGTCTGGATTGGTTGCTGGATCATGAAATAAAGTTAAAGACATTTCACAGGATTCTTGTGCACAATGGAAACCAAATAAGTATTATCTCTTCATGTTATTATTGTTTTCTCATCATGTTATAAATCTTCACATGTTTTCTTTATAAAATCTGAATAGTAAACAAAGAAAAAGATTTCAGAATTAGCTTTAAGCTCTCTGTTTTGACATGTTTACATTCTCACTATTTTGTACTGAACTACCTTGGTTTGGGAAATCTTAGTTGCTCCCCTACTTTCGTAGTTTTTTTCCCTTAGGTCAAAAGTGAAGGATTCTTAATTTCCCTTTACCTTTGACCTCCCTCTATTCCTCATCCTGATCCCTGTTTAAGGATTCTTCATTGCCCTTCTACCTTGACTCGGATCACCTCATTCATCTCAACCCATAGATTTTCTTTCTGTTGTACTAGCTTGCCCTGTGAATTCTTCCTTTAGCAATTGATTTGATTCGGTTAAGCTACTCTTTGTTTGACTCCATAGCCCAATGGACTAAAGGTTTGGTCTACCCATCTGTTCTTAGAATTCCACCACCCAATCAAAATCAAAACACCTTTAAAATTTCATAACTAGCCTGATATCCCAACAAAAAAATCTAAATCATAAAGAGAGAGCCCTCTCTGAGTATAGATTGGCTAGGATCTGTACTTAAAAGATTGGTTTGTAGTTACCTTGGATCCTTTCCTTCTTTCTAATAACTTCTATGGAAAATCTGAGTGATAACATAGTGGCGACCATACTGGGGAACAAAACAAATCCTCACTTGAAATAAACCTTTGAGAAACTTAAAAGTTTAATTTAAAGTATCTTAAAGGATTGTTAGAAGTTATTGTGGACAATCCATAAAAGAATAGCATTGAAAAGATCGAAATCTGGCTTCAGGAAGAACTCATTACACCAGCGCTAACCTTGATCCAAGTCCCCCCCCTGTGTTTGAAAATCCCAACTTGATTCCAAGAATCATTAGAAGACAAGAAAGTTCAGTTAACCCCAGACCTTTGTTTAGATCACATTCATGTCCGGTTGAGTGGCTTTTCATAGAAGATCTTCCTTTTGACGAACATTTTGAACTCTCTCTGTTTAGAACCACATCTGACGGTGAACTATTGGACCTAGTCCAAGATCCATAATTCCTTAGAGAACTTGAAACCCAACGAGCCAATTTGTCATTTGATCGATATCTGCAGAACTGCACTTAGTCATCTATTACCACCGATAGAACACCTGAACTTTCTGAAACTACTTCTCTTTCTGCTAGTTAATCATTATTCCCTCACTCTTCTGAAATCCATTCCACCCCTCCCTTCATCCCTTCACTTCCTCTCCAGCGAATTATCACCCAAAATCCCATCACCACGTCCAGTTCTTCCTCCACAACCCAAACACCTCCTGTTACCCCAACTCCTGTTTACACTACTACCCAACCTAGAATCATGGCCAATATATATGCTCCCCTTGTGATGCCTACTCCCCTAGGTGCCATGCCTCAAGACTATTAGAGTAAAATTACTACTTTTGATGGCACTGGAACCTACACAACTCAGCAGCACACTAAGAAAATGACAGACTATTTTGAGATATATGAAATTGACACAGTTGAAGTTCAAATGAGAATTTTTGTTCAAAGTCTAGTCGGGGAAGTGAGAACGTGGTTTAGATCCTTGGCCCCTCAGAGCATAGATAGTCTAAGAGTCCTTTACCAGCGATTCTTGAATAGGTGGGAGAAAAAGGACTCCCTGCAGATTTTATCTGAATATGAGAACCTTAGAACTATTGCACCTCATGAAACCGTGCAGGACTATTGCACTAGGTTTAATAGTGTTTATAGCGCCATTCCACTAGACCTTAGACCCCCACCTAGTTTAGCCCTAGTCAAATTTCCTGATGGATTTGATTCAGATATGGCTTTCCAATTAAGAGAAAGGAACCCCCCTACTCTGGAAGAAATGCAGAGTGTAGTAGTAAGTGTTGAGGCTAACCTACTTTCCAAAAGAGCCAAAGCTAAGAATGAGAGAAGAACACTTGTAAAAGAAGAAAATACGCCCTTTGAACAAAAGATTGATGCTATAGTCAAAGGAATGGACAGATTGTTAGACAGAGTTGAAACTATTGAAAGGAGATCTCCCTGGGATGGCCAACAGGCTAATTCAGGGAGAAATCCTAACTTTAGAAAAAATCAGAACCAAAATGCTCGAAAGAATATTCCTGACCAGAATATCAGACCACCTTTCCAAGAAAACTATGCAGAGGCCTCCCACTTAGAAGACCCTGAACAAGACACTGAGATAAATTTAATGGGTCTAGATGATGAGGAAGGAGTTTTCCTAACTTAGGACGACCAAGAGTCCCATGTGCTCCAACAATTCCAGACCCAAACAGGGGAATCATTTGATTTCAGGCAGGGATATGATTATGCTATTTTTGAGGTACATAAGCAGTATAATTTAAGAAGTAGAAAAAATACTAATGCCTTGGAATCAAACCAAAAAACAGGTCCTAATCAACCTAAAAAGGGTAAAACAGTGCTAGTGACGAAAACACTTCAGATCCTTTCTAGAACAAATCAAAATCCTCCCAACCCCACCATAGAATATGTATCTGATAGTCAGCCCAATAATGAACAACCTTCCACTTCACTTCCCCCCAAGGAAACAGTAGAAGAGTCTCCAAAAATTGTTTAGAAAAATCAGCGAAATATGCTCCAAGCCTGAAAAAGATGAAAACACTGCTGCCAGAACTCCAAAGGTTCAAACAAACAAAGCACCTTTGCCATTTAACCTTGGAGCAGAGGTGGCCAAGCTTAAAATTTATGTTCCTTTGACAGAACTGGTAAAACATGATACTTACAAGTCTTAGATAAACAAATCATTAAATATCACTGAAAATGAAGATTCTGTAAATCTCTTTGATGACCAGCCCAAGTTAATTTTTGGCCCTGAGGTAACTGGGAAACCAATGGAAGGAGGGATACCACCCTTCTATGTTAGTCTTAATATCCATGACAAGATTTTGCATAATGCCATGTTTGACTTTGGTGCCTCGCACAATCTCATGCCCAAGTCTGTTATGGAGAAACTTAACTTAGACATCACTAGACCCTATAGGGATTTATTTTCCTTTGATTCGAGTCAAGTGAGGTGTTTAGGACTTATAAAGGATTTGTGTGTTTCATTGGTTCAATACCCTGCCAAAACTATACTCATGGACATTGCTGTAGCAGATATCCCACCCAAGTATGGCATGCTGTTGTCCAGATCCCGAGGGGCTAAACTTCAAGGGTCTCTACAATTAGACATGTCATATGCCACCATATCTATTTTTGGACAACCAAAGAAGCTATTTAGAGAAACTTTAATGAAGTATGTAGTGAGTAGTCAGGAGAGACCTCAAAACTTCCTATTTACTCAATGCATTCTAATATGGATTTTTATTCTCTATAATGCAGAAACTAATCCAGAAAATATTCCAAATAATATAGCAGCAGAACCAAAATAAATTGTAAAAGAAAAGTCAACTGTCCAAATTCAAGAGATATCAGATGACAAAGAAAATCCAGATGCCTTAACTAAAAAAGATTCCACTACCCCGGATGAAAACTATGAACATGAAATCTTATGGCATTTGGAGTTTGATGGTTCAGTAAACAAATTAGGTGCAGGGGTAGGAGTATGGATGTATAACTTAGAAAATGATCATGCAGAAGAACATGCCTATAGGTTAAATTTCAAATGCACAAACAACATGGCAGAATATGAAGCCCTCCTATTAGGTCTTAAATTGATTAAAAGCTTAGGAGCCATAAGGGTGTCAATTATGGGAGATTTTGAATTGATAGTTAAACAGATTAATGGTGCTTACCTAACCAGAGACCCTAGATTAGGACTTTACAGAGGTACAGTTGTAGAAATCCTTAACACTTTTTTAGAAACCAAGCTTGCAACCATTCCTAGGAAACATAACATGCAAGCTCATAGCCTGGCTATGTTTGCCAACACTTGCAAATTGCCTTTTCAGTCCAATCACCAGTATACTACTGAGGTTAGGCACAGGCCAGCTATACCTGATAATCTTAAGAATTGGCACGTTTTTGAAAATGACAAGCAGATTAATCACTTTCTGACATTAGATGAAGAATTTGCTAGCATTAATATAGATGTAGACATGATTTCAGATTTTGATCACGCTAATGAGTTAGACATTAACAAATTGGAAGAAAACTCAATAAACATGCTTCACCCTACTAAATTCATAAAAACAGATATTCAGGACTTAAAACAAATGGATATTGATGAAATAATTGAGGATGAAACTGAAGTCATAAATCTCAAAGATAACCAATTACCCAAGGGATTAACTCCTTTGGAGGACTTATTTGACTCCAATGATATTCCTAAAAAGCCTAAGATGGAGCCCTTGAAAGCAGACATTGAAGAATGCAACATAGGAACTCAAGAGGATCCTAAGCTGATAAAATTGTCTAAATCATTACCACCTGATGAAAAGCTGAAATATATTGAGTTATTCCAGGATGTTTTTGCCTGGAGTTACGAAGACTTAAAATCCTATGATACCAGCATTATACAACACACTATCCCTTTAAAATAAGATCAGAAACCTTTTAGGCAAAAGTTAAGAAGAATCAATCCTGTTTTATTACCTTCCATTGAAAAAGAGATCAAATGAATGTATGGAGCAGGAATCTTTGCCCCCATTAGGTTTTCAGATTGGGTATCCAATCTTGTCCCTACAAGAAAGAAAACAGGAGAAATCAGACTGTGTGTTGACCTTAGAAACTTGAACAAAGTCTCACTCAAAGACAATTATCCCTTACCTAAAATGGACCACATACTGCAAAGGGTAGTAGGTTCCACAAGGATTTCACTTTTAGATGGATTCTTGGGTTACAACCAAATTTTAGTCCATCCTGATGACCAAGCAAAAATTGCATTCACAACCCCATGGGGCACCTTCATGTATGTTAAAATGCCTTTTGGATTGAAAAATGTAGGGGCCACCTTTCAAAGGGCAATGGATATGGCCTTTGCAAAGGAAATCCATGACTTCCTGATTATATACCTTGATGATATCATAGTGTTTTCTAAGTCAGATCAACAACACCTGGATCATCGCAGGCAAGTTTTTCTTAAATGCAGGAAATATGGCATTTCTCTGAACCCAAATAAGTCTTTATTTGGTTTGGAAGAAGGAAAACGGATAGGCCACATTATCTCCAAAGATGGAATCCGGATTGACCCAACCAGGATTGAAGCTATCTTGCAAATACCTCATCCAAGAAACATTAAAGAACTTCAGGCATTTTTAGGAAAAATATTTTTTTTTTAAGAAGATTTATCTTTAATCTAGCTGAACTAATTAGATTGTTGAATAACATGTTGGAAAAAGATTCAGCTAGTAAGTGGATAGTAGAGGCTAAAAAATCATTCGAAGAAATAAAATTAGCCTTAACTCGAACACCAGTCCTCATAAGTCCAATGTTTGACAGAGAATTTATTATTTTTTCCTTTGCATCTGAACATAGTATTGCTGCAGTTTTACTACAGAAAATGATCAAGGATTTGAACAACCAATTGCTTTCTTTAGTAAAGCTCTAAGAGATGCATCCTTAAAGTATAATATAATGGAAAAGCAGGCTTTTGCTTTGGTGCAAGCCATCAAAGATTTCGGAGTCTATATCTTGTATTCTCACATTGTAGCTTATGTTCCCAATGCTATAGTCAAAGACATTCTCACCCAGAATGGAGTTGATGGCAAAAGGGGAAAGTGGATAGCTACCATATTAGAGTATGACATAGAGATTAAACCTACAAAATTAATCAAAGGCCAAGGGCTAGCTCAACTCATGGCTGAAACTAATTGCCAAGCCCTAGGTATAAATTTTATTGCAGAACTGGATAATGAAGAGGAGATGATGACTCCACAGATCAACTAGGCCTTTCTAGTTTCACCTTGATATGCTGATATAGTATATGTTTTACAAAACTTACAAGCTCCTCCATGGTTGTCTAGAACTAAAAGTAGGTTTTTGAAAATGAAATCTTTAAAATTCTGCATAATGGATAATACTTTATTTTGGAAAAATCACGAAGGCATTTTGTTAAACTGGTTATTAAAGGAAGAATCTGACAAAGTACTCCAAGAATTTCATGCAGGTGATTGTGGAGAACACCTCTACTAGAAGACAACAGCTGATAAAATCCTGAGCACTGGATTCTACTAGCCAACCTTGTTTTCCGATGTAAGAAAGTTTGTAACCTCCTGCCACAAGTGTGAGATCTTTGAAGGAAAACGAAAACTTCTGCCTTTACCTTTGAAACCCATTTCTATAGAAAAACCATTTCAACAATGGGGTCTAGACTTCATTGGTGAAATTCACCCCCCCTCTTCTGCCCAACATAAATGGATACTAACTGCCACAGATTACTTTACCAAGTGGATAGAAGCCATTCCCTCCAGACAAGCCACTGACATTGTTATCATAGGTTTCTTAGAGGCTAATATTCTGTCCAGATTTGGTTGCCCCAACAAAATTATCAGAGACAATGCTGCAGCATTTAAATAAAAAAGAATGATTGATTTCTGTCATAAATACCATATAACCCTTGGTCACTCCACAACCTACTATCCCCAAGGAAATGGACTCGCCGAATCCTCCAACATAAGCTTAATTAACATTATTAAAAAATTGTTGGAAGACAATAAGAAAACATGGAACAAGAAACTGATCAATGCTTTATGGGCAGACATGCTTACAACTAAGAAATCTATTGGTACCAGTTCCTATCAGTTAGTCTATGGGATGGAGGCAGTTTTCCCCTCATCATTAGGAGTTCCAGTTATGAAACTGCTCCAAGAATCTCAAGTTGAAGAAATGATATTCAGAGAAGAATCAATCAAATTATTCACCTGCAGCAAACCAGGGAAGAAGTATACCTCAGAGACCAAGTACTGCAAGAAAAACTTAAGAAAGTTTTTGATAAGAGAACCAAGGTAGAAGACTTCTATCTTGTTGACAAAGTTTTGAAGTGGGATTCCAGAAGAGAAGACAAAGGGAAACATGGGAAGTTTGACTTCCTGTGCAAAGGCCCATACATTATATATGCTTTTAGAGGGAACAATGCTTATTTTCTCAAAGAATTGGATGGTGCAGAGATAGAAGGAGGACCTGTCAATGGTCGGATGTTGAAACATTACGTTGACCCAATTTACTAATTTTACTAGTTCAAGATTGTACAGACTATATCCTTCATAATGTTCAGTGTTGATTGGATGGTAATTTTGGAGTTGAAGCCCGAAGAGAAGGCCCTAAGCTTCAAAAGTTTTACTGTCATAAATATCAAGAAAGCAACAAAGTAAAAGGGACATTGCAGAATAAAATCACAAGTCTTTCAAAGAAGGCTATTGATCTACAGTTCTTGACTTTCCACTAGGGAAAGCCATCCCCAATTGGAACCACTGTTATGTTCATATACCAATAGGTGTCATAATTTATGATTGACTTAGTTTATCTCTATAATATGTACATACCTTTGCTTTCTGCAACGATCTACAATAGGAGGAGTTAAGACGGGCTCTGTTAAAGAGTACCATCAACAACGACAGTAGTAAGGTACTGAAGAGTGAGGAGGATAATGCGACCCTAGCATCTAAGGGTCCCATTCAAGGGTAAGGGGAGCAGAAGAAGAAGAAAAAGGACCTGTTAAAGGTCAAGTGCTTCAGATGTGTTGAGTATAGTCACTACAACACACAATGTCCTCTCAGGAAGAAGGACAAGACGAAGAAGCAGGACCAGGCGGTAGCTTCAGCCGAGATTGACAAGTTGTCCTCTAGGTTGGAGGAAGAGTTTGCAATGTTTGCAGCCATACCTCCAGGAGAAAGGTGGGGCGACTTGGAGTTGTAGTCCCAAAGATTACGAAGATTGGGCGGGGTCCTTGAGGTGTCCACCTCATGGATCATTAACTGGCTACAGGGATCCACAATATTCAGTAGCAAGATGGATCAATGTTAGTGGTGCAGTCAAATTTTGAGTGACAGTTGCAGACTAGTAGTAGTCGGGAGCTGAGGAGCGCAGTGCAGAGTTGGCAGCAATGTAGTATGGCACAGTGAGAGTCAGCAGCAACGCAAATTTCTTTGTGGGCAGTGCAATAGCTAGTAGCAATTAGGACTCGGGGGGTAGATGCATCATACTGAACACAGTTGATTCAGTATTTTGGATGCTTCTCAGTTGCATTCGTTGCAGTTGCAACAACAACAGATAAGAGGGAGTTGCAGTGCAGATGTAGGGTTGGCAACAATATGACAATGTCAACAATAACATGGATGCAACATTAGAGTTGCGTAGTAATTGGTGGGCAATGGCAAGCAGTCATAGTGGCCAGACATCAGCAGTGTGACAAAGGGTGGTATAGAGACAGGGTGTTATGATAGGATGTGCAACACTAGAGTTGGAGAGAACACCTTTCTCGCTAAGAGGAAGTGTTAGTTTCTATAGCATCGGAGGTGTTCTAGCCTCGAAACTTTGTGAAGAGGCTAAAACACATGAGACCTCCATAACCTAGAAATCGTTTATGGAAATTCCACCTAGAAGTGTCTCAATTAGATTATTAGCCGATTTTTAAATATTTCCTAAGTCTAAACTTAGGGAATATCGTTAATTAATCAATATTAATTGAGATAAGGTGAGAATTCTCTAGAAACTCACACGGATCGACCAGGAATTAATTTGGGCCCTTGATTATGTTTTAATCTTGGTCGTTGGTATTCCAATAGAGGATTATAAAAAGAAGTTGATGGGTAGATGGAGAACACACTTGTGGAGTTCGATTTCCTTTGCAGTTCAATTTTTAGAGCAACAACAGTTGCCAGAAAGCCAGAGAAGGAAGCAGAAACAGTGAGGGGTAGGGACAGTGAGCGGGAGGAAGATTTCTAGATCTGGTGAGTGCATTTGCAGAGAGGTCGAAGTTTCTCCAGGAAGCTGCAGAGAGGAAACACAAAAGCTTCAATGGACAGTTCAATTTGCTGAGAAAGGAAGACTTCTTCAGTTCTAAAGGCCGAGAAGGAGTCCCAGAGTGCTAAAGAAGCATTTTTCTAGTTAGCAACACGTAGGACGACTTGATTAGCAGACGATTCGCGCAACACGTGTGGTAGGCAGCTTCAGCTTGACATAGGGCCTATGCAGACCCAATTGGACAGCTTGCTTTTCAGAGACAGTCGAGTGCCAGAATTGCCTGAAGAGAGGGTAATTTCCCTCAGATTATTTTTGGCTGTATTTTCTCTGCAAGTTTGCCAGATTACTGCATCCAGATTGTACTCAAAATTTCATTGTTGCACAATAATAAAGCCCTCAGTTGTTGCACCGATTTTCCCAAGTTGGGTTTTTTCGAGGACATTTGTCCAAAAATAGCTATCAAATTTTTGTGTGTGCTAGATTTTCTTAGTTTCCAGCACTATTTTTTTTCTTCCGCAATTTATTTGTGAAGGTTGCAATGTGAATTATTTGATATTTGTCGTAGCAGATAAATTGTTAAATTAATTAACAATTAGAAAAATAATTTCCAGTTTTTGCGATAGGATTTCAATGGTGAAATTTTCACAGAAGATCACTAGAAGGGTTTGGCATTTCTCCTAGAAACCAAGAAAAAGAGACTATGAATACTTGTTTTGAAGGCCAAAGTGGTTGAAGACAGATCTGAGCCTAGAAGAATTGATTTGGGTTTCTTTTATAAGTCAAAAATCTCTATGGTAAAGCCATAGTCCTATATCAAGAAGACCGAAGACTTGGAGTGACTGAAAAACACTTTTCTAGGGGTTTGAAGTCTTGTATATTTTAGAGGTGTCTATAAAGGTTGAAAGGCTCTTCACTTCATCTTTTTCAGAGATTCGAGAGGCCTAAAATTAGGTCGAAATCCTGTGCTAAAAGGCCAAGCCTAAGAAGCACTGTGGAGAGACGTAATAATTCTGTGCATGAGGAGGACTGAGACCTAACAATGGTCTGAAATTAGTGTTTAAAACCTATGAAGAGGTTATCGTAAAAGAGAATAGAGGTCATAGTGTATAAGTGAATGTTAGGCCTAGTTTCAGGGCATTTATAGTGACTTTGCCAACCCTAGCTAGAAGGGTTGAAGTCACCTTCTAAAATTATTTGAAAAGATCTGAAAGGCAAAGAAGAAGCCTAGTCTAGACCATGGGTTCTATCTCCTTTGTCAAGAAAAGCAAGCACTAAGATGTTGTGTCTAAAAGGGACGAAAAGCTTACTCATCATTAGAAATCTGAAAGGCCTAAGTACTGGGGTTACATTGTGAAGGGACAAAAACCTAGAAATAGTCCTACAAGCTAGCGAAGGGAATGCCTAGTAGAGAAAACTGGTCTGACTTATGTGAAAGGATTTCTAAGAGGATATATAGTGAAAACTTCAGGTGTTCTGAAATCTAAAAGATCTGAGATCGTTACTAGACTTATTGATTAAATCAATGATTTAAGAAAAGGACTTTCTTGTAATTTGGAGCTAGTTGAAGTATAAAAGTCTAACTTGAAGGATTGTAGCAGTAAGCAACAGTTGGTCACCTTAAGAAGAGTATTTTGATTTGGCATTGCTCTTAGAAAAATTGTGGAAGTGATACTAATGAAGGCTTAGTAGCAACTTCCTGCGATGACAAAGGTATGTTGTTCTTAAGGTATGTGCATTTGTTTTATGCATAGATAAATAAAGGGTTTGGATGAAATGTTTTAGGGTTTTGTTGCATATGTGGAATCTATGGTTTATAGACTTCATCTAGTTGAAGGTTTTTGGTATCTAGGGATTACAAACCCTAGATGGTGCTTGTATTGGAAACCCTAGTTATGTGGAAGCCCTAACCCTAATGTGTTCCCTCATAGAAACCCTAACTTTTGACTTCTAGGGTTTGTAGATAATCTAGGGTATATGGACCATCTTGAATGAGTGAGGAATTGAGGATATGACATCAAAACCCTAGGGCTGATGTTTCTATGAGAAATATCAAAGGAATTTAGGGTTTGTGTCTAAGAATCCTAGGAGTATACCCTCTATGGAAACCATGAAATCCTAGGTCGTTATCATGCTCTTTTATTTGTATTTTTGCTTGGTCGTATTTGTCAGTGAATGTTGCAGGTACATAATGAAGGAAGCAAAATGAGGATGGACTAGCAAAGCAGTCCATGTGCTTGTTAACGATAAACATGATGGAAGAAGGGAACTATAAGGACCCTGAAGAATCTAATAAGGTCATTAAAGGAGTAACCATGTATCATTATATTTTCTTGATCTAGTATGGAATCATAGATAGAAGCTTGTGATAGTAGCATATTTAAAGTATACTTGTTTGAATTACTTGGAATCATCTAGTCCTTTAAGAATGAAAAGTTTTAGGACCATTATGCATAAGTGTTCATTCATACATTGTCTAACATTATGTTAGAGGAAGTCATTTGCTAAGGTGGATCATCATGATCCTGTAAGAGTCATCATCTTGGAAGGCTCTTGAAGGAAGCATTTTGAAAAGATTAGTATATATTCCATTATGACGAGAGTCTTTTACAATATGACAATGAGGAGGATGACGATTAGTATTTTTTGTTCATGAGTCATATATTCCATTATGACGAGAGTCTTTTACAATATGACAATGAGGAGGATGACGATTAGTATTTTTTGGCCATGAGTCATGGTCATCGTCATATTGTAAAAGACTCTTTTGGACACTTGTATCAACAAAAGAAATATTATTATTGTATTTAGAAGTGTTCAGATGCTCCCAAAAGACCAAGTCGGCCATCCAGCATATGTCGGCCTAGAGTGGGCTTGAAGAGCTACTTGGAAGGCTATATAAAGGGAGGACTTCGACCTCCATTGACACACAAGAAGCTTGCATATCTTGATATCTGATTTGTGGTTGGTTGAGGGCATGTGAAGGGCTTAGAAGGCTAGAATATCCTTGTGAAGTAGGTGATCTACTCTTGAACAATTGAAAATCTCTTATCTGCCTAAAATAACTTTCTTATCCAGGGTACCTAGGGTTACCTCAGGTCCGAGGTTACAAGAAGTACCACAGTTCATTCTTAAAGAGTCTTGAGGCTAGAAAAGCCCTCGTTTGAAGAGAACCTATCTCGTTGTCCTTGGAGAACTTGTGAGGGAAGTCTGGCTGGTTGACTTAGTGGTTGTTGGAAGTAGGGGTCTTGTCTTGGTCTTGGAAGTCTCCTTGAATCTCATTCTATAAGAAGAGAAGTTCTTTTGGGTTTTCCCCTTGGAGGAGTTTTTCCTTGGCTTGGAGCCTATATCTTCTGTTCATGTGATCATCGTTGTTTTTCTTTTGGCATTTATTTGATGATAAGAGCATAATCATAAACAAAAGAAGAATAATATATTGTCACAAATAATGTCAAAGTAAGGAAAAGATGAATTAATACGCTGCCATAATCAATTTTCCAACACTTATGACCTCTTTTATTTTCCTTTTATTTTGTTTCTCTTTTTTTTTTTTTTCTCTCATTTACAAAGTCCATTTTCCTTAAGATATGTGTTTTTAAGCATGGGACTAGGGGCATTAGCCTTGTTACCACAAAATCTAGGAGGCCTAGTGAAAGGCCCACTAGCCAAATCCAAACCTTATAGCAACAAGAGATTAACCAACACTGTCACCTTAGTGGCCATTCTCCTATTGTTTAGCAGTGAATTTATTCCCACAAGGGAGGCTTTCCTATAAATATCACATAAAGATATTCAATGAAGAAGGATTTAAGGTGATGCAAGGTCTAATGATTGGGGAAAAGATACTGGTGGAGGCTAGAAGGCTAAGATAATATTTACCAAAGGTCAAGTACTCTTTCCAAAGACCTCTTAGATAGATCAACATGTTGTTATAAGTTAGGGTTTGAGAGATATTTAACAATGCCATATAAGAGCTAAAATAAATATCCTTTTAAGCATATATCAATAAAGGATTAAGGCTATCAATTAGGTAAGTAAGTTTTAGGGTAGGAAAGTGAGTTTTTATGGCTGAAACATGAATAAAACAATAATAAAAGAGATGATGTCAACGCTAATTATATGGTTCCGCCATGCAATTAATGTTATATTTTGCCTTTCCCAAGTTATTTAACACAATCCTTATTAATAATGCAATAACAAATAAAAGAAAATTGCTATTAAATACAGATTCTAGAAAAACCCTAATCCTAACCTTTGATACCTAGAAATTATAGAGAATAGAGAGAAAATATTTAAAGAGAAGGGGTTTATCAACACCTACTATACTAGTGCCTTGATCTAATTGGGTAATGGAGTCTTTTAAGGTGAAACCTATGAAGAAGTTGTTGATGAAGGGGGTGGGAGAGTAAGAATCTCTACTTGGAAACCCTAGTGATTTACTTAGATGGGAGATTTCAAGTTCAAGAGATGCATATATCGAAGTTTTCTTGAAGGATTCAAGGAAAACAATTTCAAGATAGAAACCCTAATTCACATATTATAGCATGCAAAAACGTAAGTAGATTAACATTAAACTGAAAATACTCCACAAAAATCTCTTTAGTCAATCCCAAAGAAGTCTCCTTAGGTAGAATTCCTCCCCAAAAGACAATTCCCCACATAAAATTACATTGCAACCAACTAGAAAAGACAACAATAGCTAGTGTGTGAAAATTCCTATATTCGGAATCCCTACTGCAGCAACTGATGATATTTCTCCTATTTGTTAAATTCCTTTAAACAAACTACTTGCAGTTTCCTACGACAAATACCAAAATACATACACTACAACCTTCACTGAATTAAATATAATGCGGAAACAAGAAACTAAGCAAGAAAGAAAATACAACACAATAAACCGTTTTTTTGACAAATGTCCCCGGAAAAACCCAATGCGGGAAAACCGATGCAGCAGATCTGAGGGTTTTTATTATTATGCAGTAGCTATTTTTGAATACAAACTCTGGATGCCTTGCTGGCTATCCAGCACAAAGAATATCACTTGGCAGAAGAAATTAGTGAGATTACCTCACTCTACACTGCAAGTACCGGTTGATTTAACAGCTGAACCAACGAGTCTCTAGCTACTTCTGCGCTGCCCCTGCGCAGTCACTGCGTGGGCCTATGTTACTGTCTCTGAGGCACTGCGTCATCTCTCTGTTGGATCGATTTTCTCTCAGGGGCTTCGATTTCAGCCCTCCCGGCTCAGAACGTCAAACCCCCAGCAAAATCTCAGACTTCTGCTTGGAAGGCACTGTGTTGCTCTGCGTGAGTCCTTCCTAGCTTTGTGTCACCCTCACTAGGCACTGTGTTGCCTCCTCTATGTCTTTCTTTGCCTCTCTACTGCGTATTCTTGGCTCTGGAGAAGGTTCTCCAGCTAAAATTCTCTGCCCCTCTCTTCATGATCACCACGATATCACTGTGTTGCTCTCTGGCTTAGCAATTCGATCTGACTGATCAACTCTCGGTGTGTTTTCCAAATGACCCTCAAGCCTCCTTAAATAATCTCCTTGTTGACATTCAATGACCCAGATTAGATCTTAATCAATGGCTAAGATCATTTAGACTTGATCCTCGTCTTCTTCTAGAGTTACACCCACAGTTTAGATTAATACCCATTAATTATTTTAATTTCCTAAGTTTAGTCTTAGGGACCCATTAAAAATAATTAATTATTTTAATAAAATTGTTTCTGGGTGGAATTTCCCAAAATGCTTTCTGGGTTCTTTGGAATACATGTGCCTAAGTCTCCCTGCAAAATTTGAGACTTAGAGCACATCTGATGCTACCAGAAATCAACACTCCCTCTTAGTGAGGAATGTGCTCTAGCAATGCCTCCCACTGGAGCTTTACCCTGACTTCATAACATCGTCCTTTGCGTTGCTGATGTTTGACATGTTGTCCACCAACCACTGCACTGCTGCTGCAACTGTACTGCTGCTGACCCTGCCACTATCAACACTGCATCCGTATTGCAACTCCCTCTGAAATTCTACATCCGTGCTGCTACTGGCCTTGCCACTAGCAACACTGCATCTGCACTACAACCTTCTCCAACTACTGCTGCTACTGCATCAACAACATAAAAGCATCCAAAATTACTAAACATGTGTTCAGTATGATGCATCTCGTCGCTGGAGTTCTGGCTGCTACTAGTCTCTATGTTGACCCTCTGAAGCCTTTGCACTGCTGCTGACCTCTGCTTTGTGCCATTTGCACTGTTGCCAACTCTGCTCTAAGCTCCTAGCCACTGCAACTGTCACTCTGAAACTCCTCTACACAACTGACACTAGTCTATCTTGTTACTACTAATCTGGGCTCTCGTAACAAGGTATTGATCCGAGAGGTGGACTTCTCAAGGATCCTGCCCATCTGCAGTCCTTTCGAACTACAACTCTAGAACACCCCATCTCCCTCTTGGAGACGCTTAAGCTATCATGGTGAACTCCTCCTCCTCGATCTTCACGGTTGCAACCTTCGGATCATTCTTCTCATCCTTGTCCTTCTTCCTGAGAGGACACTGTGTAGTGTAGTGACCGAATTCACCACACCTGAAGCATTTAATCTTCGAGACATCCTTCTTTTGCCTTCATTGATCTTGATGCCCCTTGGATGGAAGGGTTGCATTCTCATCCTCCTCCTTGGGCTTCGACCCGCTGCTGCTACTCCCGTCAAGTTTACACTTGACCATGTCTCTCCTCAGCTCTTCCTGCTTAAGAGCTACCCACATTCCATCCCAGTCTGGCAAAGCCGCCCTACCCAGGATACTTTGGACAAAGACTCGCCACTCCTTCGAAAGCGAATTTAAGGCTAGTTTTACCATCTTAGAAGCTTGAGGTGTTGACCCCAAAGCTGTCAACTCATCTCGGGTCTCCTGAAGCTTAGTCAGGAACAGATCAATGTGTTCCCCCTTTTGCATCTACATAGATCTCATCTTCTGCTCCAAGTACATCTTTCATTGCTAAGAAGATCCATGATATAGTGTCGACAAAGCATCCCACATCTCTTTGGCAGTTTCTCTGCCAGCGATGTGACAGACTAAATGATCCTTCACTCTGTTGAGGATCATTCTCTTTGTCTTCGCCATTTCTCCCTTGTACTTCTTGAGCAGATCTGGATTTGCGGGCTCAACTACCACACTGTCGATGTAGATCTTGAAAAAATGTTCATCCAGAAGGCATGACATCCTTGCCTTCCAGATCACATAGTTTGATGCCCCATCGAACCTGTCCTGATCTCTCAATCCACTGGTTGCCATCTCTACCAACGAAAAAGTCGAATGACCTCCTCTCTCTTGTTGCTACTTAGCAAATGAGAATTTGAATTCCCTGGCTAGGGATTCTTTGAGGAAGAAATTCCCTCAATGTGTCTCCTTCTCTCCCACTGACGCTATTCTGTCAGTAACTGTTGCAAAATATTTGCGTCCTAGCTGAAGATCTGCTCTGCAAGGAAAAATACGCTGCTTCCTTCTACCTCTAGAAAGTTTCAAATTGGAGATCGAATTTCTTTCTCGACTCACTCAGAGAAATTAGATTCTCCTCAAGACTTCGCCCTTCAGGCCTTCAAACTGCACTGCCTCTGGGGTTTCAAACTTCTACCTCTGCAATAATTTCAAAATCCTCTTCCTTTTTTCTTCTGAGCTCTTCTACTCACGATCTGTGCTCTGATACCATGTGAAAATTCCTAAACCCGGAAACCCTACTGCAGCAATTGATGATATTTCTCCTATTTGTTAAATTCCTTTAAACAAATTACTTGCAGTTTCCTATGACAAATATCGAAATACATACACTACAACCTTCACTTAATTAAATATAATGCAGAAACAAGAAACTGAGCAAGAAAGAAAATACAACATAATACACCATTATTTTTGGACAAATGTCCCCGGAAAAATCCAATGCGGGAAAACTGGTGTTGTAGATCTGAGGGTTTTTATTATTATGCACTAGTTATTTCTAAATACAAACTCTAGATGCCTTTTTGGCTATCCAGCACAGAGAATATCACTCGATAGAAGAAATTAGTGAGATTACCTCACTCTACAGTGCAAGTCCTGGTTGATCCGACAGCTAAACCAATGAGTCCTTGGCTACTTCTGCGTTGCCCTTGCGTAGTCACTGCGTGGGCCTGCATCACTGCCTTTGAGGCACTGCGTCACCTCTCTGCTAGATCAATTTTCTCTTAGGGGCTTTGACTTCAGCCCTCTCGTCTCAGAATGTCAAACCCCCAACAAAATCTCAAACTTCTGCTTGGAACTCATTATGCTACTCTGCATGAGCCCTTCCTGGCTCTGCGTCACCCTCATTGGGCACTGTGCTAGCTTCGCTGCATCTTTCTCTGCCTCTTTGCTGCGTATTCTTGGCTCCGAAGGAGATTCTCTAGCCAAAACTATCTCTGCCCATCTCTGCGTGATCACCACGAAATCATTGTGCTGCTCTCTGGTTCAGCAATTCAATCTAACTAATCAACTCTCGGTGTGTTTTCCAAATGACCCTCAAGCCTCCTTAAATAATCTCCTCGTTGACATTCAACAACCCAGATTAGATCTTAATCAATGGCTAAGATCATTTAGACTTGATCCTCGTCTTCTTCTAGAAGTTACACCCGCAATTTAGATTAATACCCATTAATTATTTAAATTTTCTAAGTTTAGATTTAGGGACCCATTAAAAATAATTAATTATTTTAATAAAATTGTTTCTGGGTGGAATTTCCCAAAATGCTTTATGGGTTTTTTGGAATAAATGTGCCTAAGTCTCCCTGCAAAATTTGAGACTTAGAGCACATCCAATGCTACTAGAAATCTACATAGTGCGCACTTCCAAAGAGAGAGAAGTGTGATGAATGATGATGGTTTTGAGTAAGACTACCCTCTATTTATATGAGGGAAGCCAAGTCTCATTATAACACTAATTTTACAAGTAAAATCCCTAAAACAAGTTTACTCGAGCATTCAACTAGGACAAATGTCACAATTTGACCTTGAGATAGCTTTAAAACATAATAAAATGCCAAAAACAACCCACATGTGTGGGGACAAATGATCTCCACCATGATGTCATCCTCTAGAAATGGTTAATAATGCATCATGTAAGTGATGACATGGTCCAAGAGTGCTCCTCACTCCAAGGAATTTTGGTCCAAGAGTTGATCTCAGTCTAAGTCTCAATATCAATTATACAAGAGATTATGTTCTTTAAGTTGGCAAACCTTGGTGACCAGGTGTAAGGATAGCGGTGCTTGGTGATATAGTTAACCGCCCTTGCATGGCCTTCTATGAAAAATTCATATCCAAGGAAGATGGTTGGCATATTCCTATGATATGGTTAAATTGAAGATGGGTACAACATCCAACATAGAAATAACTTCCAACAAATTGGTTAAGGCAGCGAAAAGGGCACCTTTTGTATAAACTTATTCTTAATAATTTTGTAATAACATTTGTGGGATCTGACCTGTGGAAGATGCACCCTCACCTTGGCACAAGCCTCTATTTAAGAAAGGATCAAAATGAAGACTTACATATACATGAGAGGTGTTGGGAAACAATATATATGAGCTAACCTTATGTTCAGAAGTTTGAAATAGTTTTTGAAGGGATATATGGAGGGATGGCCTAAAGGAGCCTATATTATGACTTAAGTTTTAGAAAACAACTAAGTCAAATTTTCCACTTGAGAAAATCTAAATGGGTAACCTATTAATGATAATTTGATTTAAGGGTCAACTTGTTTATTGGAAGGATTGTTTCAAGAACGAGGCTCATCATTTGGTCACTTTGGAGATCGAGTGCTTGTTTTGAGGTCTATTCGCCCACCTTGTATAACTCATTGGCATGGTTTGATGAGGTCTCACTCTTTGAAGGGCTTTGAGGGCTTATGTGTCAAACTTTGGAAGCTCGCATATCCACATGTTGAAGATTTGGAGGTACTTGTGATTGGTGGACTCCTACCTTGAGAGGGTATGGGCTTGAGTTCTCACTTTGATGTTGCATGTTCCCATGCTTAGAAGGTTACTTGTAGAGTTCTACATTGCAAAAGGTCTTTTGGAGGTTGGATGTTATGAGAAAAAGACATTGTTTATGACGTATCTCAACTTTGAGGGCTTGCGCCCCTTAGATTATTGCACATGTGGATTGGAAAGCCTCTATTTTATATTCTTAGATTATTTAATTGGTGAAGAGTACTTTTAGCCCCTCCTTAGGGTCGATTAGGGGCTTTCACTTGGGAAATTATTATCTTGTTATAGGAGGAAGTTGAACCTTTCTCCCTATAAATAAAGAGACACTTTGTTTCATTATGTCATGGTTGGATGGAGGGAAAAATCCCTTAGCAGGTCTAGAATTTTTGTAAATTTTACTTTTATCTTTAACTTGGCTATAGATTGATGAGTTGAGCAACCACTAGGAGAGGCCTTGTTGATGTGGACAATTCTCTTTTCTTGGATGATTATTGGTGAAATTGGATGGATACATGTTAAACTGAGTAAGATTTCTTTGTCTATCTTGTTTAAGTTGATGGATAATGATTATTAAATATTCACCAACGGTATTGTTGGTACTTTTATTTCATTATCTTCCTTGGACAAGATTTCCATCAAGTTCCTTTGAGTTGAGCTATTGTTGAAATTTAGTTAGCTTGGAAGGTATTTCGAGTGGAGAAAACCCACAAAACATATGTTTGTTGGGAAAAGTACCCAAAGTTGGGGTTTTGTACCCAAAGTTGTGGGTTTGGGCCCCAAGATACCTAATTTTATATTCTATTTAATTACTAAAAGGTTGAGTGGGTAAAACCATATTTTAGGGTTTCCTAAAATAACCTATGGAGAAGTTTAAATAGAGGCCAAAGGAGAGGCATAATCACACATTGTGAAGGATTACATGTGTGGAGTGAGAGAGCCGTAAAGGGGGTTGAGTTTTGTTTATGGAGGTCATAGATCAACAAGCCAAGTTTAGGATCCAATAAAGAGATTTGTCCTGAGTTTTGTAGGGCAACCATAGAGTCTAAGGGGGGATTGATCTATAGGAAAAAAGGCCTGAAAAGGGCATGGCTGAAGTTCTATGTGATCCGAGAGCTAAAGGAGGATTGTCTAGATAGGAGAAAAGGGTCAGCAAGGTAAACAACCAAGCCGAGGTGGAGAAATCTATGGTAGAAAGGGTTCTATGTAGGCCTAAGCTGAAAGATAGTTGGACAGGGAAAGGGATGCTTGGTTAAGGATGGCCACCATTGTTCCAAGGGGAGGCCAAGGCTACAGGAGGGTTGTTGTAGTAACACATCAAAGAAAACAAGAGGTTACTGTGTGTTAAAGGGCCAACAATAGGTACAACAAGTGGCCTATGAGCTGACAAGAATAACCCAAGCCTAAGAAGTTGATTGTGAAGTCTGCCAGCTAGGCAACAAGGGAATAGTGGTTAAAAGGAGCTAACCATGTGTAAAGGAATCCTATAGTAGAAAAAGGAGTTGGGCTACAGTAAGGACAACAAAATAATGAGGTTAGTGGGCTAAACTAAGTTGCACGAAACGGGGAAACGGGTACGAGTTTCCGAAACGGGAAGCGATACGAAACACGACCTCCCCAAATTTTGGAAACGGGGAAACGCGACTATATATATATAACTATATATATAGTGACATTTAAGAAATATGTGCAATCATAAAGCATATATGATACATTCTAATTTATTACATTATGATAAAATTGTCAATTGTCAATGCATAAACTATAAGTCTCTAAATTTACATCACATTTACTCATGAATGATCACATACTGAAAATAGAAATATCCAAAATCAGCCACGAGAAATTTCTAATTTCTTGTCTCGTGCTTGATTGAGAGTCTCCTCCTACATAGTCGAATGACCTTAGTGCTCTTGATTAAATATAAGTTTCATACCCTAGTACCCTACAAGCTCTTCATTATTGGGAGTCTCCCCTCAATAGAGGGCTTGGTTCTCTTGATTAAATACAAGTTCCATACCCTAGTACATGATAAAATCCAATGGAAACATTGCAATCCCCCTAATCCCGAAATCCTGAAAAACAGATAAGTCTGCTGGATTTTGAGTGAGATCTAAAATTCTACTTTCTCCATATGAAATCCAATGAGGGCGAAACCACTCTCAAACATCCTGAGTCATTTCATGGTAATGTTAAAAATTCAAGTAAAAGGATGAAAATGAAAATAAATGAGAATATCACTTTTCCTTTAAGAATTTAACATTACCATGAACTGCATATCAACACTAGGGCAAAAGTTCACTTTTATAACTTTAGACAGGCATCTAGAAGCAACTAGAAGTCACTAGTAACGTGAGTCATACGGCCCTGAAACGCGTTTCAGGCCGTACTGGCCACGTTTCAGTTTCGTGAAACGTGGCAGTACAGCCTGAAACGCGTTTTAGGGCCGTACCAAACGCGTTTCAGCGTTTCGTACCCGTTTCCGTATGGAAATGCCTCCTTGCCCTACGTTTCCTGCAACATAGGGGTTAAATGAATCAACCCAAGTGAGTGGGTTTTTTGTTGATTGTATTTTGTATTTTATTTATGGGCATATGAGGTCCTTAAGGATTAGGCCTCAACCTTAGAGTTTCAATTAAAGGATAGATTGTGTACTATAATGTTGTATCAGGATTTGTAAAGGGCCATAATCCCTGGTATAAGAGCCCTAGTGTTTTCTTGTTGATGTACTGATATGGGACATGCTTTGGGCCATAAAACTTGTGTACTATTGTTGATTTGTTTGTTTATATTTTTCGCTATGCAAAGTGCTTAATTATTGGGCATCTCTAGTGTGTTTATGTGCTAGTCTAGTCATAGACCAGACCTAGAGTGCAAGGGAATCTCAACATGATATCAGAGCTACTTTGAAGGGAAGCTAGATCAGAGTGTGCACATGTATCAACTCAAGAGGGAGCTATGAAATTGTTGTAGGAAGCAGCGTGTTGCCAAGACATGGAGCAGAAGGTTCAATTGAGAAGGTGCTTTGGCATAAATGATATAGCTCTGTGTGGATGGCAAATTGATCATGAGATATTATCTTCACTGGATTGTGGAGTTGCACATTCGATAATAAAGCCATGTGCACATGAGGTATTTGATCTTGGAGGATGAGCACATTTGCGGAATTGAGTTGTGGTGGTCTAGAGTGGATTAGACCCAATGTTTGACCATAGCTTGGGACTGACCTTGGAAGGACACAAATTCAGTAACAACACTTTCTGGGAGGGAAAGTAGAGTGATCCAATGGAGGTTGTGTAGGCTTATAGGGAGTCTAGCTTCAGAGGGAGATTGCAAAGGAATGTTAGTTACCCAATGGAAGTCTAAACCTTCAGGTTCAAGCAAAAGAGTGGAGTTTTCGGCCCATGTAAGGACAATCACAAACCATGTGAGGACACTCATGGTGGTGCAAGGAAAATCATAGACCATGCAAGGACAATCATGGATCACGCAAGGAAAGTCACGGTACATGCGAGTACAATCATGCATCCTGCAAGATAAGTCATGTTCATGCACAAAGAAGATGTGGCACATGAGAGGACAATTATGGCCATGCAAGGAAAGTCATGGCTCATACGAGGAGAGTCATGGGTATGCAAGGAAAGTCATGGAGTTGGAGATTTCAAAAAGTAATGGAAATACCTTCCTCACTAAGAGGTAGTGTTGAATTTTGGGTAGCTTGAAAGGTATTTTTGAGTGGAGAAAACCCACAAGAAGTAGCGTTGTTGGGCAAAGTACCCAAAGTTGGGGTTTTGGACCCAAGGCTATGGGGTTTGGCATCCAAGATGACTAATTTTATATTCTATTTAATTATTAAAAGGTTGAGTGGGAAAATACCTAAAGGACCAAGGGTTTCCTAAAATAACCTATGGAGAAGTATAAATAGAGGCCAACGGAGAGGCCTAATCACACACTGCAAAGGACTACATGTGTGGAGTGAGAGAACCCTAAAGGAGGCCGAGTTCTCTCCGAGGAGGCTATAGATCAACAAGCCAAGTTTAGGAGCCAGCAAGGCAATCTGTCATGAGTTTTGTAGGGCAGTTGTAGAGACTAAGGGGGGACTAATCTGTAGCAGAGAAGGCCTAGAAAGGGCTTGGCCAAAGTTTTGTGTGATCTAAGAGTTAAAGGAGGATCATCAGATAGGAAGAAAAGGGTCTACAGGCTGCAAGGGCTGCAGGTCCTGCTTGAGCAGCCACAAGGTAAATAGCCAGGTCGAGGTGGAGAAATCTGTGGCAGAAAGGGTTCTATGTAGGTCAAGGTTGAAAGATAGTTGGATAGGGCAAGGGATGCTTGGTTAAGGTTGGCTGCAATTGTTGGAAGAGGAGGCCAAGGCTATAGGAGGGTTGCTTTAGCGGCACATCAAAGAAAAGAAGAGGCTACTGTGTGTTAAAGGACCAACAACAAGTACAATAAGTGGTCTATGGGCTGGAGGGATTAGCCCAAGCCTAAGAAGTTTATTGTGAAGTTTGCTAGGTGGGAAACAAGGGAGAGAATGGTCAAAAGGAGCTAACTATGTGCAAGGGAAGCTTGTAGTAGCAAATAGAGTTGGGCTACAACAAGGAAAACAAAATTTTGAGGTCAATGGGCTAAAGGAATTAACCTAGGCGAGTGGGTATTTTGCTGATTGTATTTTGTATTTTATTTATGGGCAGATGTGGTCCTTAAGGATTAGGTCCTAGCCCTAGAATTTCAATCAAAGGATAGACTATGTACTATAGCATTGTATTAGGGTTTGTAAAGGGCCATGATCCTTTGTACGGGAGCCCTAGTGTTTTCTTATTGATTGACTAGTAAGGAACATGATTTGGGCCATAAAACTTGTGTACTATTGTTGATTTGTTTGCTGATATTTTCCACTGTGTAAAGTGCTTAATTGTTGGGCATCTCTAGTGTGTTTATGTGCTAGTCTAGTCATAGACCAGACGTAGGGTGCAAGGGAATTTCAACACCTATTTGAAATTTCCCTCCCTTTTTTATCCTTGAAGATTGTAGGATGCTAGGTCGAACCTCTAAGGGACACGAGTAATGTCTCCCATAGCCTTTGAACCTAAATCCATTCCAATATCTCTTCAAGTATGTTGATCCTATAACTCCATATGTCCCAAAAATATATTGGAAAGCTAGGGCATTAATCCTCTATCCTCCACCCTTTTCCTTTTAAAAAATCATTTAAACCAATGTTACACGAAGCGGGGATGAAGCATGTGCATTTTTGAGAAGCGTGGGAAGTGTCATTTTCCAAAAATTCTTGGAAGCGAAGCATCTCAAAGGCATATATATATATATATATATATATATATAGAGAGAGAGAGAGAGAGAGAGAGAGAGAGAGAGAGAGAGAGAGAGGATTGCATTTATAATCAAAAAATACATCTAGAATGCCAAATTAGTTGCAAAATATATGAAAACATGCATATTTGTACATAAATCAAGATCGAAATCACATCATTAGTACACTAATGATTAATAATTCGAGCTTCAACCATCTAGAATCTAAATTCTATCAATTACAAACAAACATACAAATTTTTAAGTCATTTAATACAAAGTAGACCATTAACATATGGAGTGAAACAAAAAATCTAATGATTGTCAACAATAACATGACCAAACAGTGATGTTTACAAAATAGGCCATTTAAATTTTACATATCCAAATGTCAAGACCAAAAGGTTCAAAACAATAAATTGAGCTGGTTGCTAAACACCTTTTTACAAAAGAAGTGTTCACCAATTGTGAAAGCACCCATGTTGCCAAATGTTCTAGTTGTAGGGTAGCACTGCCATGCATGTTCCACCACTCCTTCACGAACAATGTTCCACCATTACTTATATTGCAATCCTTATCACTAGTATCACCCTTCATTCTTCTCCTCTTGTCTAGCCCTTGTCTCTACCTCAATTATCTAGGAACATCAATCAGCACCGCCCAATTTTGACCAAACTGCCTAATCCAAGCCTTAAAATATGGTAGAAAAGGGTTAGCATGTTTAATCAATGATTTGGTTTGAGTGAAGGGTACATTTTTGCTAAGGCCTTGACAAAGGAGTTCAGCAATCAACACTACCAAATGGCTTGGTGCTTTTGATTAAATGGCAATCACATACCATCATACATGATAAGGTCTAATGGAATGTTGCAATTCCATTGCTCCAAAAATCCTAAAAGTTGTTTTTGTTGGATTTTGAGTGGGATCTAAAATTCTACTTTCTCCATATGAAATACAATGAGGTTGGAACCACTCTCAAATATCCTGAGTCAATTAATGGTAAGGTAATTTAAGAATTTAACAATATCATTAGGGAGCATTCAGGGTGCATCTAGGGAGCATCCAGAGAGCAACCAGGGAGCATCGAGGAAGCACGACAAGGGCACAAATCAGCACATGGGAGAACGGTTTAGCATGCAACAGTGCTAAATTTGCAGGAACTGTGCAAATTGAGCCCAAAGCGCTGTTTCGTTATTTGGAAGCATGGTTCAGGGGACGCTTTGACCATGGTTTCACATGGTGCATGCTTTTTGGGATGCTTTAACCATGGTTCTGCATGCTGTGTGGTTTTGGGGTTTGGTGCATTTTGGGAGGGGTTTGGTTCCTGCAACACTACTTTAAACCATTTTGCTGGGCTTTATTCTTCAAAATCACCTTGTAATTTCTTGATTGTGTTTGTATGGGGACCGTTCTTGAGCTTATCTTGGTTGACCTAAGCCTTCCAATCAGCCATGGGACCCTTTGAACTTAAATCAGCCATAAAACCCCTAGCAATCCTATCTTAGGGAGAACCCCCCTTGAGTTAGAGGAGAGACAACTAGAAGTGAGAAGAGGGGTGGTGAGGTGATAGTGGCCCTCTCTTAATTACACAGGGTCTCACATATGAGCTTTAAGACGTTATCTCCAAAAGTGAAATATTTTGCTGTACAAATTGCAATGCCATTCTCTTGCATCCATTTTCATAGAAAACACAAAGATTTTTATAATTACATTTTCATGGATAAGATCAAACTTTTCAATAAAATTCATGAAAGAAGCAACAAAAGGTAGAGAATCGTGATTTTCATAGAATACTGGAGCATGCTTCTTCCATACTCATAATGGAACTCATGTGGATATCCATGGATATATGAAAAATATTAAAGAGCAAGCGATTTGTCCGATGCCTTGCAACATGGGGCCATACTTCTTAAATCAGCCATAAAACCCCTAGCTATTTTATCTTAGGCAGAACTCCCCTTGAGTTAGAGGAGAGACAACTAGAAGTGAGAAGAGGGGTGGTGAGGTGATAGTGGCCCTCTCTTAATTACACAGGGTCTCACATATGAGCTTTAAGACGTTATCTCCAAAAGTAAAATATTTTGCTCTACAAATTGCAATGCCATTCTCTTGCATCCATTTTCATAGAAAACGCAAAGATTTTTATAATTACATTTTCATGGACAAGATCAAACTTTTCAATAAAATCCATGAAAGAAGCAACCAAAGGTAGAGAATTGTGATTTTCATAGAATACTGGAGCATGCTTCTTCCATAGCTCATAATGGAACTCATGTGGATATATGAAAAATATTAAAGAGCAAGCAATTTGTCCTATGCCTTGCAACATGGGGCCATACTTCTTTTCTTCACGAAACTCAAATATAGAATGCAAGATATAGGACTGGAATAAAATCTGAATTATGAATGATCATCATACCTCACACCAAAATCTGAAATGTGGAATCACGAAGGTGAGTTCTTCAAGCATTTGCTTGCTGTCATCACCTCCAAAATCAACAAGCCATCAAATGTCCTCCCTCATACTTCAGAAAGCCTTCATGTGATAAAACCCATAATGCTTAGTTAAACAACAATTAACTAATAATCAAGGGATGTAATTGGGTTACAAAGACTTTGGGTTGAATAATTTATTAAGGTCTTTTTCCATAGCCTACTTAAGCCCCCTCGTATGGAGTCATATCCCTCATTCTTTTGTTCTTCTACAGCTGGTGATGTATATTATTATCATTCAATTTTCACTTACAATTTACGTTGTCGGTTTATAGCTATTCATCATGTACCTACACAGTACTGGACCAGGGGTCAAGAATGGGGTATTACAAAACTATATGCAAATAATAAACGTAATCACTCCGAGGAAGGTCACATTTAGTTTTGAATAGATAGAAGAAACAAACTCTATTGCAGACAATGGGTTGAATCTTTCAAGTAAACCTTTTTATTTTATTTTTGACTAAACAAAAAGTGGAAAACAAAGCCTTATGGGTTGAACATTAACCCGAATAGCTAGTGGTAACTCAAACAAAGGCTTTAATTCAACCTTGGCATTGTTTATCAGGGATTTTAGTGCTTTAGCACTTGTCTCATTCTTGATCTCATCTGGCATGAAAAAAATACAACAGTGGAAACATACACTAATGTCTTAGTTATTGAGTAGTTGGCTAATGAGGAATATGAGGAGAGGTTGAATCACAATATCCTTTATCAATATCTCTATGTACACAATTAAAACTTGCAAGACCTTATTGTCTCTGGCCAAGGTCCTACTCTTAATGAGGAAAATCTCTGGCCAATTTTTAAGTACTTGTAGCCACATATGTTGTAACTTGTGAAACCCTTTTATATAGGTTGCCTATACAAAAATTACTGCAGCAGCAGGGTTCATAGGGCTTCATTGGAGTTTCAGCTGAAATACTGCAATTCCTTGCTACAGAGACGCCAGAATTGCAAACTGCCAGTGTGATATTTAAAATTCCATATTAGGATGATTGTTATAATCCGCTTGTAGTGACTTACACAGACAGACTAAAATGCCTCCAAATCCCCTTTTGTTTCTGGATAAATCATGTGAAGTTGAACGTGCACTTTCCAAGATTTTTTGTGTGATTTTAGGTGAAGCTTGTTTGTTTGATGAGTATTGGGCATTATCTACAACATGCTTTCCAATACAAATAATATAGTAAACCTAGCATATCTATGGTATGGTTCATTACTTATTCTGACATTGGGAATTATCACACATATTGCCTGGGGTTTGACCTGGTAAAATGCAGTAGATTGATATTATGCTACCCTTGAAGTTTAGAACCAGCGCTGAAGAAGACAAAGAGCCAAACTAAAGCAGGCCACGTCAAAGTCATGAACTTAACCGTCCACCGTTGTACAATGCATCTAACCATCCCTGGAGACATTATGCAAATTCGAGTATGATGAGACCTTAACATTGTTTCTATGCAGTGTTATGACAAGTATCTTCAAAAAAGCCGGGAGAAGGCAGCTGAAGCACGAGGGCATTCACTCTGGGCCAGAGGACCTGAGAATGCAGGGCATTATAACTCCAAGCCTCAAGACACTGGATTTTTTCGTGATGGAGGGGACTATGACAGCTACTATGGTCGTTTTTTTCTTCGCTGGTACTCACAGGTTTTATTAGATCATGGTGATCGTGTACTTTCTCTTGCAAATCTGGCATTTGAAGGCACTCAAATAGCTGCTAAGGTAAGAAGACTGTGAATGTAGGCTTTTATGTTTTTGTGACCAGCTAAAGAGATTTATTATAAAATCAAGTTGCAATTAGCTATTGAAGCTTGAAATTCTTTGTACCTTCAATAAACTGAAGAGAACTGCTCCTTGTAATACAACTTATCAAATTTGCTAGCATGACTTCCTGCTTGTTTTTTTAATTTTCTGGCCTAATTGTTTATAGAGTTGTGCTCCTCTTTCCTTATCTGATTCTAAATGATGAAACTATTTATAGTTTTTACTGCTCTATAACATAGTTTTAGGCATTCCAGTGTCTCTTACCTAGACTTCTTCTTATTTGCAATGGACATATTGCTATTAGACAGTGATAGATGTTAACGTGAATAATTCTAACATTTGAGCTTTCTAAATATTGGCTGTAAGCAGATTTCAGGAATTCATTGGTGGTATAAGACTGCTAGTCATGCTGCAGAGCTTGCAGCAGGCTTCTATAATCCATCAAATCGTGATGGGTATACTCCAATAGCTCAAATTCTTAAGAAACATGATGCTGCATTCAACTTCACCTGTGTTGAATTGCGCACTTTGGTTCATGAGGAAGGGTTCCCTGAAGCAATGGCAGATCCAGAGGGTCTTGTTTGGCAGGTGATTGACTACTTTCATGTGATGAATAGTATGGACTCTGAACCTTTGTATGGTACCATAAGAATGAATACTCTGAACATTTTTTTCTTTTCAGGTTTTGAATGCAGCCTGGGATGCTGGCATTCCTGTGGCTAGTGAAAATGCACTTCGTTGTTTTGATAGAGATGGGTACAATAAGATCCTAGAGAATGCAAAGCCAAGGACTGATCCCGATGGGCGGCATTTGGTTGCCTTTACATACCTAAGGCTCAGCCCTACTTTGATGGAGGAAGTCAATTTTAAAGAATTTGAACGTTTTGTGAAGCGTATGCATGGTAAGAAATTTGCTGCTTTTCTTGAATTCAAAATTTGCATCTCTAACTCCTACACTAATCCAATGGCTCTGCAATCATAGGCTCATGATAAGGCTTGATCAAGTTAGAAAAATTATCTTACAATAATATTTGAATATGAAAAACCTGAGCATGAGCATTATAGACTAAATAAACATGGATAAGCCAGGAGTTCAGATCCCTCACCACCTCTACCTTGCATATAACTTTAGTAAGAGTTGAAACTTTTTTTTGAGACTCTGCATTACATATAGTTCGTTTCTCACAGGGGTAACTCGTAATGGACTTGGTTGGACCTTTTCACGGAAGTGGAGGATTAAGCTCTTAAGGGTATATAAATTTTACAATTTGAAAATATAGTGAGGACATGACAAGGATTCCAAGAATTGAGGATTGTCCCCGAGTGCAACACTCCTGATAGGTCTTTCTCAGTGATTTTTCTTTCCACAGATTCCTTGAACCAATTTCTCCACTTCATTCCATTGAAAATTTGTGCAAGTTTTCTTTTCGAATAGCAGAAAAGAATTGTGGGAAGACTCTACAAAAATACAGTGAAGTGAATTCTTTGTATAAAATTATATCAAATGGGCATAGATGTAAGAGTGATCATGATTTGATGTCTTCCTTATCAAATACACGAGAGTATTAGAAATTTATGAATCGATAAAGGACAAGAGGCTGAAAATGGGTTCACTTAAATCTTTATGTTGAGTCAAATCCACCACAAATACTCATGAAGTTCTAAACATTTGAGTTAACATAATGATAACAGAGCAAAGTCACCTTATGACCACATTGGTGCATCCATGTTACATAAAGTAATTGAGAACAAATGGGTGCTTCCATTAGCTTTCCACAATTGTCAAACCAGCTACAGGTGGATGCTGGTTATGGTTGTCTTTGCCATGTTACCACTTAAACTCTCACCTAAGGTGCAAATTTCTCATCAAGTGAAACTCGGAAGAGCTACCACTGTCACCTTAGCACCCGCTTCCCTTCATATTAGGATGACTTACTGCCATCGCAAGGAGGACTTTCCTTAATTCACTGGGTCCAATGGTATATGGCAATAATGAAAGGTACATGGACCTATTACAGATCTTTTGTAAGGTTTATTTTAGAGTTATGTATACCGATTTGTACTTCAGATTTACAAGTCTAGTCTTATATGCAGTAAATAATGAAATTCCTAGACTTAGGAGGCGATCTGGAATCAGAATAGGAGCTGCAATTTCCAAATCTGTTTTACTGAAGCAAAAGCTTGCTTTTACACTTATATAAACCTGCTTTTGTAATGTCTTTTAAGGTTGGAAGGCACAGATTTATATAGTAGAATGTTTTAGTCTGGCTTTAGATGCAAAAGACGAGGCTAGACTTTAATGGGTGGATCTGAAGTATGACAAAGAAAAGTAAATTTTGAGATTGCAAAAATAAAAGAGACTTTAGAGTTTTAATGGTGGTTAAAAGTGATATCAATGTCTTCTATTTGCATGGGGCATGTTACTGCAAAATCTAGCACCCTAGTGCAAAGCCTCACTTGGCACTCTAGGTTAAGGGCATCAATGGTATCAACCACCATTGTCATCTTAGTGATTATTCCCCTGCAGTTTTGTGGATTGATTTTATCCCCACAAGGGAGGCTTCCCAAACAGGTTTCGAAGATTAACCCAATGGTTCCTAGGCTAAGTATCCTCTATGAACATTGTTATATAAAGTTATAAACACACTAGAATAATATTCAATACATTAGGGCTCCAAGTGAAATGAGGTAGCAAGTTCAAAGAACCTATGACTAAGTCTAGAAGGCTAAGATAAGTCTCGGAGATGCTCAAAGCGATTCCAAACACATGCCACCCTGAATTTAAAGATTGTCATGATAAATTAGGGTTTACAGTGTGCAAATTTATGACAACAATAACAAGACATCCCACAATTAATGATAAAAAATAAACTGTCAAAGGCTATTTAATGGGCAAACAAAGGAGAAAATTACAGCAACTTTTCAATGGCTAAAAATGCACAAATTAACTACCAAGTCCTAAATATCAGCCTTAGAATTATGGCTAAAAATGCATCAAAAGGATATTTTTCCTTTTCCAATTTAAGATATGAAAACAATAACCCTAGGACATGTTGGAAAAAACGAGAATAGCAGCTTATTATACTTATTTCCTTTAACCTTGATACTTGCTTGTGAATCTTAATTATCTTCTTTATGTTCTTTTAGTTAGATCTATTCATCAGACAATATCAAGAAACATCAACAACAAAAGAGGACACAAATATAGGCTCTTAGCTAGGCAAAACCCCTCCAAGGGGAAAACCCGGAAACTCTTCTCTTCTTAAAATTTGCTTCAAATGAGATACCAAGACCCAATCCCTAGACCAAGTCCTCCCAATACCAAGTCAGCCTTGCATCAAGTCTTTCTTGAATTTGAACCAAACTGCTACACACTACAACTTCAACCTGCTAGCTAAAATACTGCTACTCATACTGCAACTTCGGCCTTGTAGCTCTTGTAGAAACCCTAATTTAGCCTCCTTCTTGGATCTTCCAAGAGCAAGACAACTCTTCCTAAGGTTAGTGAGGTCTAGACAGAGTTTACTTCTCCCCAGCTACAAGATGTTGCACTTCGTCCTATTGCAACTTGGTCCTGCAACTTCGGCCTCTTCTTGTAACCCAAAAACCTTAGACTTTCGCTCGTGCGAGAGAGATAGAGCCCAACATCCAAGAAAATTCGTCTTTCTTCCTTCTCCTTGCACTTCACTCTTCTCCTTGCAACTACTCAGCTATAGATCAAACTATTTCTTGTAGATCGAACTTGTGAGTGAGTGTCTTCCAAATGAAGTCAAACGACTCCTTTATATAGCCTTCTCAAGGGTTTGAATTCCCTCCTTTATGCCAACTGTTGATTTTGGGGAGGGGCTACAATACATGAGATCTCCAGAACCTAGAAATCGTTTGGAGAAATTCCACCCAGATGAATTATTATAATAATTAGTATTTTTAATGGGTTCCTAAGTCTAAACTTAGGAAAATAAAAATATTAATGGGTATTAATAAGAATATGGGTGAGAAACTCCTAAATGACGAGGATCAAGTCTGTTTTAATCTTAGCTGTTGATTAGGGACTTAATTTCGACCATTGATTCATCAACAGGAAAAGTATAGAGGAGGCTTGAGGGTCAGTTGGAGATACATTATTTTTTGATCAGTCAGTTCGATTTTTCTGGGGTGTGGTTTGCTGAGAAAATCGAATAGGTGATCTAAGTTGTAGTGAGAGGGGCAGTTCGACAGAGGGACTTTAGTCCAAGGCCAAGAATACATAGCAGAGAGGCAGAGCAGTGCCAAGAGAGACAACGTAGCTCCAGAAAGGGGTGACACAGAAGCTAGAGCAGCTAATGCAGTCACTTAGAGGCAACGCTGGGGTTTCTGTGAGGTAGAGAGAGCAACAATTCAACTAATCGATTTCTGAGCCAGTAAGGCTCACTGGGACGATGAAGCAGCTCCTAGAGGAGGTGATGTAGTTCTAGCGCAGAGCTTGGAGCAGCCATCGCTGCCCAATAGTGGGGACAACATTGTCACCTATGGGGTTTGTTCATCCAGTTGCTGGATTCACCAAAATACCTCTCTCCGAATAGAGGTACATCTGGCGGGTTTATTCTCTGTTGGGTGGGCCAGATTTGGCACCTTAGTTGTATTCATAAATCTACTTAATAATACAAACCCTCTATATGCTACACCAGTTTTCCTGCATTGGGTTTTTCCGGGGATGTTTGTCCAAAAATAACGGTTTCCCTTGCGTATTTTTCTCGTTCTATTTTCAATTCATGATATGTATGTATGTGTAGTCTGCAATAGTGTTTTCATTGTTGTTTGAATAATTAAATTACTTGTTGAATGTAAAAACAAGTAGGAGATGAAAAACTAGTGATTGCAGTAGGATTTCTGATGTGTAGATTCAAAAATTTCACATAGTATCAGAGCATTGCAGATCATAGGACACTGAAGACATCAACCAGGAGATCTAGTGAATTTGCTGCAGAGAAGCAGCTGTCTCAAGTGATAACGTTGTTTCATAGGCAGAGGAGGAGCTATAGGAGTGACGCAGAGGCTCACGCAGTGCTTGTGTCAACATTTCGAGCTTGTAGAGGGTGACGCAGTACCCGAGAGGAGCTCATGTAGTGGCTGCGTCAGCTTTCTGGGCCAATGCAAAGCCAGAGAGGCTCGATTCAGTTAGTCAACAGGGTTGGAGAAGCAATGTAGATTCGATTAGTGGAGCTGGTGGGATGCTATCACTGTTGGTGCAAAACAGTGTCTATGGAGACAAAGTTGAGGTAGAGGGAGTCACTACCTTGACAGATTTCTAGCCAAGAAATCTAGTTCGGGTTGCAGCAACAAAGGAGGATTGGAGAGGAGTGATTCGACATTTCGCTGGAGGATTTCTATGAAGGAAATTGAGACACAGAGGGAGTCTAGAGGAGCTTGTTCCTTAGAGGATTTCTAGTGCCAAATAAATCCATATCTGAGTCTTGCTAGATTAACAACAGGAGAGGGAGAAGAGAACTAATCCTATTTTTTTAGCAGAGATGACAATCAATGAATTGAGGGATCAGAATAGATTGGATGGAGCATCCAATTTTGTCATCTAGAAGGCCAGGATCCTGGCAATCCTAGACAAACATCGCTTCAAGGACTATGCCTTGAAAGTAGTTGTTGTTCTGGTTGACACTGATCCGTTAAAGAAGCATGAGGGATGGGGTCAAAGATCATGTATTACCACACATTGCTGAGAAGGACACAACAAGGGAGATGTGGGAGACATTGACCACCTTGTACCAGGGCACTTCCATCTAGCGGAAGATGCTATTAGAAAATCAGCTGAGACAGTACCAGATGCAGAAGGGAGAGGAGATCGATCCCTTCTTCCTCAGGTTGCAAGGGATTCACAACCAGTTGACTTCCGTGGGGTCTACACTAGATCATGAGTTCATGGTTAGGATTGTCCTGAATGCAGTCACCGAGGATTGGGAGACATTTGTCCAAAGTATTTTGGGTAGAGCGACTCTCTCCAGTTGGGAGGAGATGTGGGCAGCTCTTCGACAAGAAGAGGTTAGGAGGTTGACCAAGGTAGGGAGCAACGGTAAAGGAGCCCATGTCAAGAAAGAGAAGGAGGAGGAGGATGCAACTCTCGCATCATCGGGACAACAAGGGCAGCAGAAGTGGAAGAAGAAGGATATTTCCAAGGTCAGATGATTCAAGCGTGGGGAACTTGGACATTATGCCACTCAGTGCCCCTGGAAGAAGGGCAAGGAGGAAGCTTTTGAATTGAAGGTTGCTCCAGTGAAAGCTGACAAGGAAGGCGAGGATGACGATTGTGCCCTGAGTGCTCATGCGCCTTTGGAGAAGAGGTGGGGCAACATAGAGTTGTAGTCGAGAGGACTACATGACGGGCAAGATCCTTGAGGTGCCCAAACTCTTGGATCACATACGACTATGGGAGCCCTTAACGACAGTAGCAAAATGACAGGTGTCGATTGGAGCGAGGTGTGATGGAGTGATAGTGGCAGAGCTAGAGTGCCAAAGTCTGAGGCAGCGCAATGGATGTTGTAGTAGTGCGAGAGGCACAAAGCAGTTTGCAACAACACAGTAGCAGCAGAGGGTCAACATAGATTAGCAGCAGAGGTAGCTTCAACATCAGGAGGTATCCAGACTTACCAACATGTCAGTTTTTGGGTGAAGTTTTAATTGCTTACTTCTCAGCAATTGAGTTGCAGTGCAGCAGTTAGCAGTGGCAGTGCTATGGCCATCATTATGCAACATATTGAGAGGGAGTTGTAGTACAGATGTAGCAGTGGCAGTGGCAGAGTCATGGGCAGCAATACATGAAGCAACAGTGTAGTGAATGAAGGGCATCAGTCCAAGCATCAACAACACAGAGGACCGATGCAGTGGATCAGTGTAGTACTTCTGTCGAGAAGTGTTACTAGAGCACATTCCTCGCTAAGAGGGAGTGTTGATTTTGGGTAGCATCGAATGTGCTCTAGGTCTGAAATTTTGTGGAGGGGCTAGAATACATAAGATCTCCATAACCTAGAAATCGTTTGGGGAAATTCCACCCGAGTGATGAGTTATTAAAATAATTAATATTTTTAATGGGTTCCTAAGTCTAAACTTAGGAAAATAAAAATATTAATGGGTATTAATAAGAATATGGGTGAGAAACTCCTAAATGACGAGGATCAAGTCTGTTTTAATCTTAGCTGTTGATTAGGGACTTAATATTGGTCATTGATTCATCAATAGGAAAAGTATAAGAGGAGGCTTGAGGGTCAGTTGGAGATACACTATGGTTTGATCAATCAATTCGATTTTTCTTGGACGTTGTTTGTTGAGAAAATCGAATAGGTGATTTGAGTTGCAGTGAGGGGTAGTTCGGCAGAGGGACTTTAGTCCAAGGCCGAGAATACATAGCAGAGAGGCAAAGCAGCACCAGGAGAGACAACACAGCTCTAGAAAGGGGTGACGCAGAAGCTAGAGGAGCTGACGTAGTCACTTAGCGGCAACGCTTGGGTTTCTGTGAGGCAGAGTGAGCAACAGTTCAACAAATTGATTTTTGAGCCAGGAAGGCTCACTGGGAGGGTGACTTAACTCCTAAAGGAGGTGACGCAGTTCCAACGCAGATCTTGGAGCAACCATCGCTGCCCAGCACTGGGTACAACACATTGACCTGTGGGGTTTGTTCATGCAGTTGTTGGATTCACCAAAATATCTGTCTCCGGATAGAGGTACTTCTGCTCGGTTTATTCTCTGTTGGGTGGGCCAGATTTGGCAACCTAGTTGTATTCAGAAATCTGCTTAATAATACAAACCCTCTATATGTTGCACCAATTTTCCCGCATTGGGTTTTTCCGGGGATGTTTGTCCAAAAATAACAGTGTCCCTTGCGTATTTGTCTCGTTCTATTTTCAGTTCATGATCTGTATGTATGTGTAGTCTGCAATAGTGTTTTCATCATTGTTTAAATAATTAAATAGCTTGTTGAATGTAAAAACAAGTAGGAGATGACAAACCAGTGATTGCAGTAGGACTTATGATGTGTAGATTCAAAAATTTTCACACCAACTTAATGATCCTAGGGTTGACTTGTACTCTTGGAGATTCCAAGACTTTCTAGGCTTGAAAATAATTCTTTATACAATTACAACTTTTTCGAAAGGGTCTAATAAACATGATGTTGACTCCATTGACTCATGACAATAAATCCTAAGACCTAACAAACCCTAGAAGCATGGAAAACATGATTTTACCAAGAAGCCCATCAATAATGAGCATGGAACCCATGCTTTAATAAAAATAATTTTCTTTCTTCTTTTCTTGTTTGTTACATAGGATACATATTGAAATGAATACAACAATTATGAAGGCCGAAACTAGTTACATTTCTCAACACTCCCTCTTAACTAGGGAAGTATTCATAATTGTACAACCAATACAACATCATATCTCAAACTAAAGAGTTCTCACAAGAAGAGTTGGATTGATAAGCCATACTTGTAAGCATCATCATTATGATCAACTAGCATTGTCTTTGAGGCCTAACTAGATAATATGCTAGGAGGCTTTACATGTGATACCTCACTATCTCTCCAAGGCACATACCCCATCTAGATGTTCACAAGGTATGTCCTTTTAGGACTATTCTTATCTTGGATCTCCAATCCTAAGTCCTCAAAGAATATTGATCCTCTTTGACCACTCTTATCTTGGACACCTTTCCTATCCTCAAAGAGTGTCGGTCCTTGGGACTATTACCTATCTTGGATTCCAAATCCTCAAGGAGTATCGGTCCCTTTCCTTTCTTGGATGATCTATCCTCAAGGAAACCATAGATGCTTATCCAATCCTTCGCCATTCTCTCTTCATCTCTTGAAGAGGAGAAGACACATGTGATGTCCAACATCACTCCCTCTCAACCAGAGAGAACACCCCTATTCTCCTTTAATCTCGAGAATAGAACCTTGCTCCTTTATATAGAGACTCCTTTGCTGCCTCTTAAATCCAGAGGAGATCCAGACATCCTTTCTATATGGGAAGTCACCATCACAAGCCTTAGAGCTTGTCTTCATAAGAGTATCAACTACCAATTCTTCATAGCTTGTCTTCATAAGAGTATCAACTACCAATTCTTCATAGCTGCCTGGCTCCCTCTTTCCTTTGCGTCTCTTGCATCGAGCTTGCTTCTTTCCAAGGTATCCTGGAGCCACCTTCTCTCTTCGATTTGTGATAGGTTCCAGGCCAATCTTCTTGCTCATCACTTTCATCTTTAATATGAAGGCATTGTATTGAACTTTCCTAGGCTTCTTCTTGAAAGTGATCTTCCTTGACCTTCAAGCTATCTTTTTCATACAACTACCATCCAATGAACACATCTTGTCTTTATAGTTTCCAATTACCATATATCGAGCTTCCCTCAATATCCTTAATCCATACAATTGAACTTTGCCTCAATTGCCATCATATATATTTCTGCAACATTGTTCTAGGTAGCAAAAATAATATGTTAACGAGATAACCAAATTATAAACAAATTAGACTTACCTCACCATGATGACCTTCTCACTGACATCCTCATTGATCATCTCCTCTTGAAAACTTCCTTCATGCATCAGAGTGCCCAAGGATCGAACTTGATTACCTAGTTACAACTTTTTCTTTTGGAGACTACATTGTATGTTAATCATTTTAGAGAAAGTCTTAAATTCTTTGTACATTCTTAAGTAAGTCAAACCTTTTTCTTTTTCAAGCATCATATATACATATACTTAGGCATATTTCATGATCAACCTTTTTCTCCACAAGATTCTATATATATGAATCTTATCCAAGGTTTTGTATTCAACATGCATTCTTATGCGTTTATCCGATCATCTAACTACTCATGTATCTCACAAAGAGCCTACATTCATGACCCATTGCATTCTTTCATCCTTTTACTCATATTGATTCCACATTACATGGAATGTCTACTAATCCTTGTCATAGTGCTTTTCCAAAGAACCTTCCATAATGACGGTTCTTTCCTGAATCATGATGATTCATCTAAGCAGGATGACAACCTCTAACACAATGTTAGACAATATTTGGATGATCAATATGCAAAATGGTCTATCTATCCATCTATCTTGATGATCTCTATAAACCAACTTAATCATGTAAATTCTAGACATGTTGCTATCATATATTTTCTTCTTATAATTCTTATACAAAACATAATATCTTAAAAGAAAGATTAGTATTCCCAGAGAACCTGACAGTTAGTGAACATTCTTTAGTAGTAAAAATCCTTCACCTCTTCCTTCTTTGCCTTCTTCTCAGGTTCTCCCACGACTTTGGCTACATGAGCTTCGGTCCTTTCCTTTCTCTTGTTGTTCTTTAGGCTTGGACAATCCCTCTTAAAGTGTCCAAACTCATTGCAATTGAAGCATTTTCACCTTGGACATTTCTTTCTTCTTGGACTTACCAAACTTCCCTTTCTTCATCTTCTTGACTCGGGCTAGAAAGGCTTGAGACTGCTCATTAGATCCAATATCATCCTTGACCTTTATTTTTTATTCTTTCAATATGCATTGCACCCACAACTCTTCAAATGGAGTTGAATCCTTCTTGGAGTAGATGCTGGTTGCAAAACTGCTCCATTCTAGTGGCAATGTATTCAATACACAGATGGTTACTTCTGAATCAGTTCTAGGCTCCCCTAGTCCTTGTAGATGGTCTCTTAGTTGAGAGACTCTCATGAGGAAGGATGTGAAAATTTCAATAATGAAATCCTGTTGCAACAACTGGAAATTATTCTTCTAATTCTTAATTTATTTAGCAATTTATTTGCTACAACAAATATTGAATACACACACTTTAACCTTCACAAATAAAATTACGGAAAATAACAACGTTGGAAACTGAGAAATGCTAGCATACACACACACACACAAATTTGACACAGTTAGTTTTAGACAAAAGTCCCCGGAAAAACCCAACTTGGAAAAACTGGTGCAACAATTGAGGGTTTTTTATTATGCAATAGTGAGAAATTTTGAGTACAACTAGATGTTGAAATCTAGCAATCCTACAGAGAAGAATACTGACAAAAATATAGTGAGGAATTTTCCTCGTCCCATACGCAAATTCGGGCTTTGACTGCAGCTCCAAGTGAGTTGTCCAAACTGCTTCTATGCAGGCCTGTGTCACCCTAGTGCTGTCCCTTCCACGTTCAGGCTAGGGTATTGGAAGAGAGATCCATTTTCCCACAAATAAGGGGGTCTCATACATCCCTCTATAGATTTTAGTAGTAAAATGCATGCCTAGAGGGGGCATCCACTATACCACAAACAAATGGATCTCATACATCAATTTGTTGTTTGGCTCGGTTGTGATCCTTATTATGTCTTATACCTTATAATTTATTAATGCCTAAACTTTTTTGATGTATAATTTCCTACCTTTCTAAAACAAAGTCAATAGACTACATCACCCTAGCATCATCTAGTCTGCTACTGACTAGGAAAACATCTCTCCTGGCCTCTGGAATGGCTTTCCAGCCTCTAGAACTGGAACACGATTTTCCCCTAGCAAAATCGAACTGCTTCTAGAGGCTATTGCGCAACGTCTGTGTTAGCCTCATTGTGGCTATCTTTGCTATTAGTTTTTGTAGCATCAGATGTGTTCTAGCCACAACAATTGGTGTAGATGCTAGAATACATGAGATCCCCATAAGCTAGAAATGTTTTCTGGAAATTCCACCTAGAGATGACTAAATTAGATTATTAACCAATTTTTTAATGTTTCCTAAGTCTAAACTTAGGAAAACTGGTTAATTAATCAGAATAAATTAAGTAAAGGTGAGATTCTCTAGAAACTCACATGGATCGACTCCCATATGATCCTAACCATTGATTAAGATTGAATCTTGGTTGTTGTTGCTCTAACCGAGGATTATAAGAAGTCGATGGACACTTTGAAAATACACTTGAGCAGTTTGATTTCCTTGGCAAATTGATTTCTAGAGAGTTAGCAGTGACAAAAGAGTTTGAGCTTCAGTAGGGAAGCAGAAACAGTGAGGGGCAGAGACAATGAGCCAGAGGAAGGTTTTCAGATTCAGTGAAGTACATTGTAGAGGGAGGCAGAGGTTTCTCCAAGAAGCTGCACAGAGGCTTCAGTAGGCAGTTTAATTTGTTGAGAAAGGAAGAAGTCTTTCGTTCTAGAGGCCGGTAAGGAGTGTCAAAGAAGCATTTCCCTAGTTAGCAACAGGCAAGATGACTTGATTAGCAGATGATTCAGGCAACACATGTGTCAGACAGCTTTAGCTTGACGCAGGGTTTGTGCAAACCTAGTTGGATGACTTGCTTTCAGAGGTAGTCTAGTGCCTAAATTTCTCGAAGTGAGGGTAATTTCCCTCTAGTTATTTTTGCTTGTAATTTCTCTGCAGGATAGCCAAATTCGGCATCCAGATTATTGTACTCAGAGTTTCTCACTGCTGCATAATAATAAAACCCTCAACTACTGCACTGGTTTTTCCAAGGACATTTGTCCAAAAATAACTGTGTAAATTGTATGTGTGTGTGTGTGTGTTGGATTTTCTAAGTTTTCAGTGCTATTTTCTTCCGCAATTTTATTTGTGAAAATCACAGTGTGAGTTATTTGATATTTTTCGTAGCAGACAACAAATAAAATTGTCAAATAAATTAACAATTAAATAATTTATAGTTCTTGTGATAGATGAAATTTTCACATGGTATCACAGCATGAGTGAACAACCGAGAAGCTCAGAAGTGAAGAGGGAAATTTCGCTACTCAGAGGGAGTTGCAAGCCAAAATTTTATAGTGTTGCGCAGTACCCAGACAGTCAGGCCAAATTGTTAGGGCAAGAGTTCGATTTTCAGTTGCCAGGTTGTAGAAAATTCAATTTGCCCAAGAGAGTGATTCCAACAATCATAGGGAGCAGCAATAGCTAAGATTTTCACTGAGTAGATTTTTGGTTGGACACAGAAGGTTTTGCAATAGCAGAATCAACGTCAGGTGGAAGAGAAATTGCACACACAGAGGGAGACTTCTTTCAAAGGGTTTCTAGCCAAGAAATCTAATTTTCCCAGATGCAAATGGCCAGTAGCAGCTAGGAGAATTGCGCATTCTAGGAGGGAGTGTGAGTAGCAAAGCAGGAACCGAGCAGAGGAAAGAGGGAGTTTCTAGATTAGTTAGAGATGGCCACAACTGGGCTTAAAGATCAGGGTAGGTTGGAGGGTGCCTCCAACTACGTCATCTGGAAGGCTAGGATGTCCTTCCTTCTTGATGAATATGGCATGAAAGCCTATATTTATAATGTGGTAGAAATTCCCTAGGATGCAGATCAACTCAAGGAATATAGGAACAAGATGGCGAAGGCAAAGTGGTTGATCTTGGATGGAGTCTGGGACCATATAGTCTTGCATATATCTGGCAAAGATATTGCCAAACAGATGTATATTAGGGTACTTTTGAGCAATGGAAGATGTTCCTGGAAGAAAAATTGAGATGCATCAGGATGCAAAAGGGGGAAGGCATAGATCCCTTCCTCACCAGGATTCAGGAGATCCGAGATCAGCTTGCAGTTGTTGGGACAATGTTTCAACCATCAGAGCTAGTATAGTTGGCATTAAACAATGTCTCACAGGATTGGCAAGTCTCCATCCAAAGTATATTGGGTAGAGACACGCTACCAGGATGGGACAGGATGTGGTCTGACTTACAACAGGAGGAATTGAGGTGATCTCTGCTTAAGTGCTCCATCAGTGGCAGTGATAACAGGAGATCAAAGGGTGTAAAGGAGGAGGAGAATGTGGCCCTAGCATCTAAGGGTCCCAGTTAGGGGTAGGGGGAGAAGAAGAAGAAGAAGGACCTATCAAAAGTCAAGTGTTTCAGGTGTAGTGAGCTCGGTCACTACATTACCCAGTGTCCTCTCAAGAAGAAGGACAAGCAGGAGAAACAGGACCAACATACAATGTGAGCAGAGATTGACAAGATGTCCTCCAGGTTGGAGGAAGAGTTTGTGATGTTTGCAGATATATCTCGAGTATTGAGGTGGGGTGATTTGGTATTGTCGCCCCAGAGAGCTACAGAGTTGGGCAGGGTCTATAGACGAGTCCACCTCATGGATCATTACCTGGCTATGAGGGTCCAGAGTATTTAGTAGCAAGATGCATCAGTGTCAGAGATGCAGTCGTATTTCGAGTGATAGTGGAAGACTAGTAGCAGTTAGGTGTTGGGGAGCGCAGTGCAATGTTGGCAGCAGTGGAGAGCCAACAGTAGCATAAATTCCTTGGTGGATAGTGCAATGCTAGTAGCAGCTAGATACTCGGGAGACAGATGCATCATACTGAACACAGTGGATTCAGTATTTCAGATGCTTCTCAGTTGTAGTAGTTGTAGTTGAGCAACAACAGATGAGAGGGAGTTGCAGTGTAGATGCAGAGTTGGTAGCAGTATGACAATGTCAACAACAACACAGATGCAACATTAGAGTTGCGTAGTGGTTGGTGAGCATCATTAGCGAAACATCAACAATGTGACAGAGGATGATGCAAAGACAAAGTGTTGTGGAAGAGTGTGCAACATTAGAACATAGTCCTCGCTAAGAGGGAGTGTTAGTTTTTGTAGCATCGGATGTGTTCTAGCCCTGACATTTGGTGGAGAGGCTAGAATACATGAGATCTCCATAACCCAGAAATTGTTTTTGGAAATTCCACCTAGAGATGACTAAATTTGATTATTAACCTATTTTTTAATGTTTCCTAAGTCCAAACTTAGGAAAACTGGGTAATTAGTCAGAATTAATTAAGTCAAAGTGAGAATTCTCTAGAAACTCACACAGATCGACTCCCATATGATCTTAGCCATTAGTTAAGATCTAATCTTAGCCGTTGGTGCTCTAACAGAGGATTAGAAAAAAAAATTCGATGGGCACTTGGACAATACACTTGAGTAGTTTGATTTCCTTGGCAGATCAATTTCTAGATAGCCAACAATGCTAGAAGAGTTTGAGCTTCAATAGGGAAGCAAAAGTAGTGAGGGGCGGAGATAGTGAGCTGGAGGAAGGTTTTCAAATCTAGTGAAGTGCATTGTAGAGAAAGGCAGAGATTTCTCTAGGACGCTGCACAGAGGCTTCAGTAGGCAGTTCGATTTGCTGAGAAAGGAAGACATCTTCAGTTCCAGAGGCCAAGGAGTACCAGGGTGTCGGAGAAGCATTTTCCTAGTCAATAGCAAGCAGGATGGCTTGATTAGCAGACGATTCAGGCAACACGAGTGGCAAGTAACTTCATATTGATGTAGGGTTTGCGCAGACCCAGTTGGACGACTTGCTTTTCAAAGGTAGTCTAGTGTTGGAATTGCTCAGAGTGAGGGTAATTTCCCTCTAGTTATTTTTGCCAATAATTTCTCTACAGGATTGCTAGATTTCGGCATCTAGATTATGGTATTCAGAATTTCTCACTGCTACATAACAATAAAACCCTCAACTGTTGCACCGATTTTCCCAAGTTGGGTTTTCCCAGGGACATTTGTCCAAAAATAATTGTGGAAATTTTATGTGGTGTGTAAGATTTTCTCAGTTTCCAGTGCTAGTTTCTTCCGCAATTTTATTTGTGAAAATTACAGTGTGAGTTATTTGATATTTGCCATAGTAGACAACAAATAAAATTGTTAAATAATTTAATAATTAGAAAATTAATTTCTAGTTGTGATAGATTGAATTTTCACCTGGTATTAGAGCATGAGTGATCAACTAGGAAACTCAGAAGCGAAGAGGAAAATTTCGCTGCTCAGAGGGAGCTGCAGGACGAAATTTTCTAGTGCTACGTAGTACCTAGACAGGCAGGCTGAATTGTTGGGGCAAGAGTTCGATTTTTAGTTGCCAGGTTGTAGAAAATTCGATTTGCCCAGGAGAGTGATTCCAACAGTCAGAGGGAGCATCGGTAGCTCAGATTTTCGGTGAGTAGATTTCTGGTTGGATGTAGAGGTTTTGCAATAAAAGAATCAACATTGGGTGGAAGAGAAATTGCGCACACAGAAGGAGACTTCTTTCAGAGGGTTTCTAGCCAAGAAATTTGCTTTTCCTAGTTGCAGGTGGCAATAACAACTAGCAGAACTGCTTATTCCAAGAGGGAGTGTGAGTAGTAGAGCAACAACCAAGCAAAGGAAAGAGGGAGTTTCCAGATTAGTCATAGATGGCCACAACTGGGCTTGGAGATCAGGATAGGTTGGAGGGTGCCTCCTACTACGTCATCTGGAAGGCTAGGATGTCCTTCGTTCTAGATGAATATGGCCTGAAAGTCTATATAGATAATGTGATAGCAATTCCTCAGGATGCAGATCAACTCAAGGAATATAGGAAGGAGATTGCGAAGGCAAAGCGGTTGATCTTGGATGGAGTCCGGGACCATATAGTCTCGCATATATCTGGCAAAGATACTGCCAAACAGATGTGGGATGCTCTCACCCAGCTATATTAGGGTACTTCTGAGCAACTTAAGATGTTCCTGGAAGAAAAGTTGAGATGCATCAGGATGCAGAAGGGGTCAGGCATCGATCCCTTCTTTACTAGGATTCAGGAGGTTCGAGATCAACTTGCAGCTGTTGGGGCAATGCCTCAACCATCAAAGCTAGTACAGTTGGCACTGAACAATGTCATAGAGGATTGGCAAGTCTTTGTCCAAAGTATATTGGGCAGAGACACGCTACTAGGATGGGACAAGATGTGGTCTAACTTACAGCATGAGGAATTGAGGTGATCTTTGCTTAAGTGCTCCATCAATGGCAACAGTAACAACAGATCCAAGGTTGTAAAGGAGGAGGAGAATGCAGCCCTAGCATCTAAGGGTCCTAGTGAGGGGCAGGGGGGTAGAAGAAGAAGAAGAAAGACCTATCAAAGGTCAAGTGCTTCAGGTGTGGTGAGCTCGGTCACTACAGTAACTAGTGTCCTCTCAGGAAGAAGGACAAGCAGGACCAACAAACAACGTCAGTAGAGATCGACAAGATGTCCTCTAGGTTGGAGGACGCGTTTGCGATGTTTGCAGATATACCTCTAGGAGTGAGGTGGGGTGATTTGGTATTGTAGCTCCAGAGAGCTACAGGGTTGGACAGGGTCCATAGAGGAGTCCACCTCATGGATCATTACCTGGCTATAAGGGCCCACAATATTCAGTAGCAGGATGGATTAGTGTCAGAGATGCAGTCAGATTTCGAGTGACAGTGGAAGACTAGTAGCAATCAAGTGTTGGGGAGCGCAGTGCAGAGTCAGCAGCAGCGCAAATTCCTTAGTGGACAGTGCAATGCTAGCAGCAGTCAGATACTTGGGAGACAAATGCATCATACTGAACACAATTGATTTAGTATTTCAAATGCTTCTCAGTTGCAGTAGTTGTAGTTGTAGCAACAACAGATGAGAGAGAGTTGCAGTACAGATGCAGAGTTAGCAGCAATATGGTAGTGTCAACAACAACACAGATGCATCATTAGAGTTGCGCAGTGGTTGGTGAGCAACAACAGCCAAACATCAGCAGTGTGACAGAGGATGATGCAGAGACAAGGTGTTGTGGCAGAGTGTGCAACACTGGAACACATTCCTCGCTAAGAGGGAGTTTTAGTTTTCTTAGCATCGGATGTCTTCTAGCCATGACATTTGGTGGAGAGGCTAGAATACATGAGATCTCCATAACCCATAAATCGTTTCTAGAAATTCCACTTAGAGATGACTAAATTAGATTAGTAACCTATTTTTTAATGTTTCCTAAGTCTAAACTTTGGAAAACTGCAGAATTAATTAAGACAAGGTGAGAATTCTCTAGAAACTCACATAGATCGATTCCCATATGATCCTACCCATTGATTAAGATTTAATCTTGGTCGTTGGTGCTCCAACAAAGAATTATAAGAAGAAGTCGATGGGCACTTGGAGAATACACTTGAGTAGTTCAATTTCATTGGCAAATTGATTTCTAGAGAGCCAACAGTGCTGGAAGAGTTTGAGCTTCAATAGGGAAGCAAAAATAGTGAGGGGCAGAGACAGTGAGCCAAAGGAAGGTTTACATATCTAGTGAAGTGCATTGTAGAGAAAGGCATAGGTTTCTCCAGGAAGCTATGCAGAGGCTTTAGTAGGCAGTTCGATTTGTTGAGAAAGGAAGATGTCTTCAGTTCCAGAGGTCGAGGAGGAGTGTCGGAGAAGCGTTTTCCCAGTCTGCAATGGACAAGACAACTTGATTAGCAGACGTTCGGGCAACACGTGTGGTAGGCAGCTTTAGCTTGGTCCAGGGCCTACGCAAACCTAGTTAGATGACTTGCTTTTCAGAGGTAGTCCTGTGCTGAAATTGCCTAGAGTGAGGATAATTTCCCTCTAGTTATTTTTTGCCAGTAATTTTTCTGCAAGATAGCCAGATTTTGGTATCTAGATTATTGTACTCATAATTTTTCACTACTGCATAATAATAAAACCCTCAATTGTTGCACTGGTTTTCCCAAGTTGGGTTTTTCCGAGGAAATTTGTCCAAAAATAACTATGTAAATGTTATGTGTGTGCTAGATTTTCTCAATTTCCAGCACTATTTTCTTCCATAGTTTTATTTGTGAAATACATGGTGTGAGTTATTTGATATTTGTCGTAGTAGACAACAGATAAAATTGTTAAATAAATTAAAACAATTAGAAAAATAATTTCCAGTTGTTGTGATAGATGGAATTTTCACATCTTCCTCTCTGTAATGCACTCGCTGGATCTGAAAAATCTTCCTTCGGTCTCACTACCCCTATCCCTCTTTGTCTTTGCTTCCTTTCTAAAGCTCAAACTCTTCCGAGAACCACTGGCTCTATGGAAAATTGAACTCTCAAAGGAAATCGAACCCCAGAAATATGTTCTCCATTTATCCATCAACTTTTTCTTATAATCTTCTGTTGAACCTCCAACAACTATGATTAAAACTTAATCAAGGGCCAAGATTATATCGGAGTCGATCTATGTCAGTTTCTAGATGGTTCACACCTCATCTCAATTAATGTTGATTAATTAACAAGATTTCCTAAGTTTAGACTTGGGAAATATTAAGAAACAAGCTAATAATGTAATTGAGACACTTCTAGGTGGAATTTCCATAAACGATTTTTGGGTTATGGAGAACTCATGTGTTTTTACCTCTCCAAAACCCATAAATCGTTTATGGAAATTCTACCTAGAATTGTCTCCCTCTTAGCGAGGAAGGTATTCTTGTGTTGCACCACTGTTGCGACAACACCCTATCTCTGTATAACCCCTCTGTCATGCTGCTGATCTCCGACCATTGTGGCTAACTGCCACTGCCCACCAACCACTGTGCAACTCTAATGTTGCATCTGTGTTGTTGCTGACACTATTGTACTGCTGCCAACTCTGCATCTGCACTTCAACTCCTCATTTGTTGTTGTTGCAACTACAACTATTGCAACTGAGAAGCATCCAAAATACTGAATCATCTATGTTTGCTGCATTTGTCTCCCAAGTCCTGATTGCTAATAGCCTCTGCATTGTCACTGAAGAATCTGTGCTACTATTGACTCTACCCTGTGCCACTTTGCACTGCTACCAACTCTACACTACACTCCTCAACCCCTGACTGCTACTAGTCTGCAATTGTCACTCTCGAATATAATTGCATCAACTAACACTGATCCTTCTTCCTACTAAATATTGTGGGCTCTCATAGCCAGGTAATGATCCATGAGATGGACTCCTCAATGGACCCTGCCCATGTCTGCAACTCTCTGGGACTATAGCTCCATATCACTCCACCTCTCTACTAGAGGTATGTCTGTAGACATCGCAAACTCTTCCTCTAGTCTGGAGGACAACTTGTTTATCTCAGCAGGTGTTGTTGTCTTGTCTTGCTTCTCCTACTTATCTTTCTCCTTGAGGGACTCTGCATATTGTAGTGGCCAAGCTCACCACATTTGAAGCACTTGACCTTTGACATGTCCTTCTTCTTCTTCTTTTTTGCTTGCCCCTGACTAGGACCCTTGGATGCTAGGGTCACTTTCTCCTCCTCTCACTCTTCATACCCTTGCTGCTTCCGCTGATGGTACTCTTCAATAGAGCACGCCTCAACTCCTCTTGTTGTAGATCATCCCACATCTTGTCCCATCTTGTATCTCTTCCCAAGATACTTTGGACAAACACCTGCCAATTCTTCGAGACACTGTTTAGTGCTAGTTGTACAAACTCTGTGGGTTGGGGCGCCTCCCCAACGATTGCTAGCTGATCTCGGACCTCTAGAATCTTAGTGAGGAAGGGATCTATGCCTTCACCCTCTTGCATCCTAATACTTCTCAAATTTTCATGGAAAAACATCTTTTGTGGCTTGGGAGAAGTCTAATATAGCATGGAGAGAGCATCCCACATCTCATTGGCAGTCCCTTTGCTAGCTACATGTGATACTCTATGATCTCGAACTCCATCCAAGATCATCTGCTTCACCTTCACCATTTATTTTTTGTACTCCTTCAACTGATCGACATCCTAGGGTACTGCTACCACATTTTCTGCATAGGTCTTCAGACCCATGGGGGCTTCAGTATGGGAGTAATACCATAGCACGTGGGTTCATATTGGGGGATATTTATTGAGGAAAAAATGACATAATATATTAGGGGATATATAGGGGGTAAAGGGTTTTTATATTGGCGGGTGTAAAAAATGGAGCTCAAAGTTAATGAAAAATTATAAAGGGGTATAAAAAATGTTAATGAAAAAATGGATATTAACAATATCTAGTGAAAGTAGGTGCTTTTAAAATTGGGAAGGTGTATTGGGTTTGTATTGGTAGGGGGTTAAATAATGTGATTTTTAGAGTTATTTTCCAATATGTAGTCAAATTAGGGGTATTGTTTAGTATGCCACGAATGCACGTGATATGCCATAGGTTCATTGAGTGAAGTCCCTGTGTTCAGACCATGATCGTCAAGAGAAAATGACATTTTGGCCTTCCAAATGACATAGTTGGAGGCACCATCCAATTTGTCTTAATCTCCGAGCCTAACTATGGCCATCTCGAATCTGTCGAAAACTCCCTCTTTCCATCTGCTTGGTTGCTGGATCTACTACTCATAGTCTCTTATGGAGTGAGAAGATTTACTCACAACTATTGCCAATTTGCAATTGGAAAAATTAGATCTCTAAAACTCGAGATCGCTTGAGAGAAATTTTTTCTCTGTGTGTGCTCTTCTCTTCCACCCAACGTTGTTTATGCTATTGCAAACTGCGGCAAAACCCCTTCTGCTCCCAACTAAGGAATCTGCTTAGCCAAAATCTAAGTTGTTGCTATTCCCTTTACTTGCTAGAATTACTTTTTTGGACAAATTGAATTTTCCTACAACTACAACTAGAAGAATCGAACCCTTGCCCAGCAATTCGCAATGCCTGGCTAGGCACTGCGCAACCCTTGAAAATTCGGCCTGTTGCTCCCTCTGAACCTTAAAATTTTCTTCTCCCACCTCTGAGCTTCCTTGTCTGATCAATCACGCTCTGATAGCATGTAAAAAAACATATTGAAATCCTATTGCAGCAGCTGGAAATTATTCTTCTAATTGTTAATTAATTTAACAATTTATTTGCTACAACAAATATCGAATAAACCACACTGCAACTTTCACAAATAAAACTGTGGAAAATAATAGCGCTGGAAACTGAGAAATGCTAGCACACAAAAATTTGACGATTATTTTTAGAGAAAAGTCCCTGGAAAAACCCAACTTGGGAAAATTGGTGGAACACCTGAGGGTTTTATTATTATTATGTAGCAGTGAGAACTTCTGAGTAGAACTAGATGTCGAAATTTGGCAATCCTACAAAGAAAAATACTTGCAAAAATCTAGTGAGGAATTTTCCTCTCCCCACAGGCAAAATCCGAGCTCTGACTGCAACTCCAAGTCAGTCGTCCAAACTTCTTCTACGCAGGCCTGCGTCACCCTCGCGCAGTCCCTTCCATGGTCAACCTGAATCAATTGCTATTGAAGTCGTCTAGTCTGCTGCTGACTGGGAAAATGTCTCTCCTGGCCTCTGGAATGGCTTTCCAACCTCTGGAACTGAAACTCTATTTTTCCCTAGCAGAATCGAACTACCTGTAGAGGCTTTTGCACAACCCTTGCATTAGCTTACTATGGCTATCTTTGCCTCTTTGCAATGCACTCGCCGGATCTGGAAAATCTTCCTCTGACCCCACTATCCCTGCCCCTCTCTATCTTTGCTTCCTTTTTGAAGGTCGAACTTTTCCGACAACTACTGGCTCTCTGGAAAATTGAACTCTCCAAGGAAATCGAACTCCACAAGTATGTTCTCCATTTACCCATTGACTTCTTATAATCTTCTGTTGGACCTCCAACCACCAAGATTAAAACTTAATCAAGGGCCAAGATCATATCGGAGTCGATTCGTGTTAGTTTCTAGATGATTCACATCTTATCTCAATTAATGATGATTAATTAACCAAATTTTCTAAGTTTAGACTTAGGAAATATCTAAAAATAAGCTAATAATCTAATTGAGACACTTCTAGGTGGAATTTCTAGAAATAATGTATGGGTTATGGAGAACTCATGTGTTTTAGCCTCTCCAGAAAGTTTCGAGACTAAAACACCTTTGATGCTGCAAAAACTAACAAACGATGCCACATCCTCATCCTTCGACTTCTTCATGTTGTACAACTTGTTTCTTATAATGATATCTTTTGACTTGTTGTACTTACCAAATACAAATTCACTAGCTTGTCATACATGGCCTTGGAAGTTTTCAGATTGGCAACAAATGGAACAAGAGAATCCTTAATTGATTTAACTATGATCCTTTGACTCTTACTTCCCCTTGCTTGTACTTTTCTATTTCTTGAGTCTTATACTTTTAAGATTTAGTAACTTCTCCAATAACATATCCCATTACTTATTATTCTGTGAGTATCAAGTCAATCCTTTTCTTCCATGCTAGATAGTTCGAAGCCCAACAAGCTTATTGCTCTCCTTGTAGAAAGAACCCATACGACTTGAAGATTCAGACATAATGTAATAATATGTTACTTGATGTTATGATTTGCGTTAATGTTGTCTCCAACCTTCTTGATTCTTTTCAAGACCTTTGGAAAGTTCTTGATGATGTCCTTGAAAGATGTTACTTCAAATTCCTCCACCAAGAGCTTCCAAGATTGATTCCTTGCAAGATCAACATCCTCCTTGTGAGATTGATGTAGTCTTGATCTTCTTCAATGTGGAAACCCTATATTAGAAAGGACTTCTACCAACGAGTCTTTAACCATATCCTTCAAGAGATAACTTTCCTTGCAGTCTCTTTGTTTCAGGCTTTGAGAGCTTCCAATTTTTTGATCAACAATCCTTTCTAGTGTCTCTCCAGTTGCCTTCCTTGTTTACCTTACTTTGATATCATGTTGGAAAACCGAGAATGACAACTTATTATATGTAATGACCCACCTACAATTACAAACAAAATGTGAATATTAGCAGGCATACGGGGCACCGATATGATAGCTACATATGCATGAACCACATGTATTGCAATAGTATACATACCGGTTAATAGTGGAAAATATCTATGCTTAAGTTAATAAATCGATTATCGAAGTAAATTTCTAACTCACCATAATATAATATATATAGCGAATGGGGTCTTTTGACATATACTATCCGTATATATATCTATATATATATATATACAATTAAGCGTTTAATATATATATAAACAACAAAAATAATAAAATATAGATTAAATTTATTTATATGTTAAATATAAAGTAAATTATTAAAATTTATAAATTAAATAATTAACACATTTCACGAAATATTGTATTAAACTAAACAAACGAAATATTGCGTTAAACTAAACAAAAGAAAACCATAATGTAAAATCAATTCAATCAAAAGAAAGGTAATAAATGCCGCAACTTCAATGAGTCACGTAATATATATATTCATGTAATATATATGTATTCATTTAACACAGGGAAGACAAAGAGACATTGCAGGTGGCAGGTAATGAAGAGTAGTCGAGAAGATAATAGGCATGGGCGGTGGAGAACCTGAGACAGTGGAAAGGAGCTTACAAGGGAGTCGAAAGGGATTTTTGAAGGGAGGAGGTTTTTTTAGAATGGTTTGGGGAAAATAGAGAAGGAATTTACAACAGAGAGCCACAAACAAACTGAGGATTACTGAGTCTTGATTGTTCTTGATGCTTTTGGGCATGGGGGCCAGAGTGTTGAAATTCTGAAGTATTCTAGTGTTTGGTATCAAAGTTGGGCCCTCTTTGGCAAGGAGGTTTTGTTCTTTTTGGTAACGGGAGCAAATTTGGGACAACAACAATCTAGAAACAACTTCAAACAAAAGTTTAGGTAAGTCCCTGTGAACGAATGGTCGAATGGTTGAATTTTAGCTTCGATATTCCGAGTATAAATTTCATTAAAACTTTCTTAATTTTCCAAATTTTAGATATTCTGTGAATTATTAAATTTCAGTTACGAATGCACTGTTAATTTCAAATTTCATTTTATTATCTGAGTCAGGGCATTAAATATTGGTATCAAAGCCAAGTTTTAAACCCTTGAGATCTTGCAGGCCCTCCACTTACAATGTCTCGGAAACAATTCCTGTAGTTTTCCATTTTTTTTTACTGTGTAGTACTATATTTGTTCACAAAACTGCTGACCATTAGTTGAGCTTATCATGTGTGATGGGAATTGGTAACATAGAAAACGCATGGGTCTCACACACTGGTATCACTGTCAAAGGAAAACGCTACATAAAATTCAGACAACTTCGTTGCATTTTACATCATTTCAACCACCATTCCTCAGATGCGAGGAACGTTTTCAGTTTAAAGTTGTGACATATTTTCTGCAGTAAGTAGAATGTTGTCATATTTACTGGATATTGGTAGTTAAAGGCAAGCTAGGGGGCTGAGATGCTTGGGGAGGTGATGTAGCGATGAAGTAAATTATCATTAGCAAAGCTTTAGTTACACCTGCAGGTGTCCAATTACACCTACAATTATGAGTACTAGAACTTTGAATTCCTTTAAATATTGAAATGAAATGAAATGATATTTTAAGGTCCACGAGACTAAAAATAGTCTATGAGACCATTAGTTCCATGTTTTTCGCTTTTTGCAATTCAATCATTTTCCTATTCAAATTAATGATGAGCTGGCTCAACCTTCCAACAATCCCCTCGCTAAAAAGACAATGCCAAGAAACTAATGCTAACATGTTCTCATAACTTTCTCGGATGTCTTTGAATGCATCACATTCCAAAATGAAATGCTTTTCCGATTCCACAGCCCCAGGCGTGCAAAATGTACACACCCGTTCTTCCCAAGCTTCTTTAAGCCTTTTGCACCATCCCGTTTCACACCGGAGTTGATGTGAGTTGGTTCTTAATTGAGCAAAAAGAACCTTTGCACTCCACGAAATGCTCGCTGTAATGAACTCTTTTTGTTGTAGATCACACATGTAGGGTTGAATTCTTCAATGTAATATTTCTTCTTTCTACTAAATTCTTTTCCCCATACCTTTTTCGAAACTTCTCCGTAACAAAATCCTTTAGCTCCTTGGTATTAGTGAGACATGCATTGAGGTAGATATTCTATTTTTGCATCCATGTCTAGTTTTGAATAGATGGTCCAGTCTAAATTATTATAAATATTTTCCTCGTAAAATTTGAGAGATAAAATTAAGAGTTTCAAAACTTAATTGACATAGTTTTCTTTTCAAAGGCCATGTCGAAAGGAATGGCCAAGTGTTTGATGCCTCCACTCCCTAGCCTGGCATTTAATACAACTAATTGTGCTTGCCTTATGTTTAGAATTCATTATTTCGCTACATAGTGGTAATGTATTCCTTACAAATACACTGTATTGATCGAATTCGTTCTATAAAAATTATAGGATATAAAAGATTTGGGCCGGAGTTCCATTTTCCGAGTGCTTTTTCCAATGCCACGTTACCAACGAAGTCTACTGATTACATTTACAAACAAAGTGCCAAACCAGGGGAGGAGCTCACGTCGGAATCAACATAACTGAGTTACTATATGATGTGAAATTCAAACGTGACAATTCGTAATAATTCCCACAAAAAAGTCATGAAAATTTGATTGATTTATTAGCATATTATACATATCTACACACTGTTGGCTGTTTTGGTTTAGGTCATATGCTTGTACGTTAGGAACGCTTGGGGATTAATTTGACACGAAGGTAAAACATTTTTTTAAAATGTATTTCAATATATTATTAATAATTAATTTCATGATAGTATAACAATTACGATACGTAACATTATTTGTTATCTATATATATATTATATATATATTTTGAATTCATTGCTTTTACAAAATGCTATATACTTCACATTTCATTATTATATATATCATTATATATTTATTGTTTATTATTACATATATACATTATTTTCATTATATATTATTTTAATGATAGACCATATAAAAAATAATTAAATAATATTCTAGGGATTATTTAAATATAAATATTTTTTCATTGAATACAAACATTTACATATAATTATATTATTGTTTATTATACCATATTATACATTATTTTCATTGTATTATTATTTTGATTTTAATGAATAGCCTATAAAATAATAATAATATCTAGGTTATTTAAATATAAATATTTTTTCATAAACTATATGAAAAATTTAATAATGAAAATGAAATATTATAAAAATCTAGTGGGTTGAATGAAAGACTTAACATTTGTTAAGGCGTTTTATCCATTATTTTTAGGGGTTTTATCATATATTTTTGTGATAGAATATTTAAGGGGTTTTATCATATTTTAATGAGAGAATGAAGGGTATGATTTGGTAATTAATTTTAGATTCAATTTTATTTCCAAGGGCATGTGGAAATTTTATTTTGTTTTAGATTTCTATTTTTTTATAATGAAAGATTGATTTATTTAAGTTTAAACATTGAATTTTGTAAATGGTCGTTTGGCAATTATGTAAAGAGTGGCTAGTTGGGTCAATGAAAGTGAGGCATTGTAAACATTTTCATTAAGTTCAAACTTTTCAATGTCTTCACTAAGTTCAAATCTTTACAATGATAGACTCATGTTTGCGTTCATTTAACAAAAAACCCTGGGGTTGTGATTGTATTGTTGAACATATAAATACAAAATATATTTAGCAAACTTGATTATATATTATTTGTTCCATCATGATAATATATTTTCGATGTTTCAATTAGCTCCTTTGTATCTTACTTCCATATCAATGTATTAAAACTTGTAAATGCTCATGAGAGTGATTGGCCTCTTCTATTTTTCCATTTGCATCTAAGTTGCAGGAAATGCAGGGGGAGGGGTCGTTTCCGTACGGAAACGAAACGGAAACGCGTTTCCGCGTACCGTACGGTGTGGAAACGCGTTTCCGTCCGTACGGGCGTTTCCCGACAAAATGAACGCCGCCCGTACGGACGGAAAACGGCGTTTTCCACGGCCGTACGGGCCCCGTTTCCCACAAAATAACAAATTGTTTTTTTTTTTTTTTTAAATTTTTTTTTTCAATTAATTTTTAATTTTTTTGTAGAGGTTTCTAATCACTTGTAAAATTAATTTCTTAATGTTAAAATGTTTAAGTAAATGTTATCATTAATTCATTAATGCTATGATTGCATCATATATATTAATAAAATTTTTTAAAAATGTTTCTCTCAATATATAATAATTATATATATCTAATATATTTTATATATATATATTCGCGTTTCCCCGTTTCTAAAATTTGGGGAGGTCGCGTTTCGTTTCGCTTCCGCGTTTCGTTTCGCTTCCCCGTTTCCCCGTATCGTGCAACTTAGATTTGCATTGTTTTTAACGTAGAGTTGCTTATACCAACATAAAGTGAAACTATTTAAAAAAATAAAAATAAAAATTGAAAATTATTGTTGCGTTTACGACTAGAAAATGCTAGGCATGTATTATGAAGTAATATTATGGTCTAGGAAGACCTATGCATTTTAATAAGTATTATTACACATCAGGGTAGAACATCATGCATTAGGACAAGGAGGTAGCAATACCACCCTCCTTGACCTCAGTACTAGTAAGACCTGCCTGCAGGTAATAATCGCATAAAAACTATACCCGTATCTGAGCTTGAATTTACGAAATTGTATTTATTAAATCTAAATTGTACCTCAAATTTTCATAATCTTATTATGTGCTCAGGAAAAAGCTGTGATGGTAAAGACATATCAACGACAACGATGCCATTGGCAACATTGCCATTGCTAACGCCACCACCGTCGTCATCACCAACGTCGTTGCCATCACCATCACCACCACCGAGACGATCATCAACACCAATTGCTTCAACACCTGAGCTAACCATTATAATGCACTCATTAGAAGCCATTTTGGAAACACTAAAAGCGCTGCCAATAGTTAATACTACAGAAGAGAAACCATACCTTGGGGAAAGAAACCCAGAGGAGCCCAAAGGTTCTGATTATAGACAACCGAAGGGATATATTTCTAAGGAGCTGCAGAAGATTAAACTCCCAGAATTTTCAGGAGGGCGATCTGGAGAACATGTTGAAACATGGCTAGAAGGAATGAACAAATGTTTTGCGCTAAGAGAGTACTCTTCTACCTCCAAGACAAAGATTGCTATATTTCAATTAAGGGAAAGTGCCTTGATTTGGAGGGGAAATATGGAAAAGAAATTATACCTCACAATGGATAACGTCCCTTGGGAGTTGCTCGAGGAAAGGTTCCGTGCTAAATACTTACCACCTTACTTTTAAGAGTAGCAAGCCAAAGCTTTCCATATGTTAGTCCAAGCTAACAAAACAGTGGAAGAATATGAAATAAGATTTATGGAGCTTGTGAAATACGTTCCTTATCTTAATACTGATGAACGTCAAGCTGAGCACTTTGTTTATGGACTAAATCCTTGAATCAGGGCCATGGTTAGAATGTGAAAGCCACTATCAATCACAGAGGCATTTGAATGTGCCCGTTATGCAGAGGAACATGTAGGAATCAAAAGAGATGTCGGATCAACAAGACTCCCACAACCAGGATTTCCAGGGAAGACTCCCTAGAACTTCTTCAGGGGGAGTAGTTGAATACCACCTACTTATGGTAATAGAGTTACCCCGAGAGGAGTAGGAGCAAGAGCTCCCATGACAGTTAATACTATAGGTGCTGAATCATCAAACACAAGTCAGTGGAAATCTCGAGGAACTAATAATAGAGGAAGAAGTGCGAGAGGAAGTAGCACAAGAGGACAAAACTCTTTTTTTAGAAACTCACAATCTGACTCAAGGGGATCATCCCAAGTTAATTGTTGGGTATGTGGAGGACCACATTTGTGACGTGATTGTCTGGGAGCCTCATCAAGTATAATGCATAGAGCAGGAAAAGAGCCATCATCAAATACCCAAGGCAATCATAGAATTCATGCAATAGTCAACAACAACCAGGCAAAACATCAGTCCACTGTACTGGAATCCTCAGGTACTATTAACGACATAAAACTCAAAATCTTATTTGATGTTGGTGCTACTAATAGTTTCATTTCGTCATATGCATTAAATAAATGTCGTTTGGCAGCCTGCAAGCAAAACGATTTCAGACAGATGGAAATGGCTTCAGTGTGAAAATTCGAGAATCCCACCCGAATCAACTACTGCAGCAACTGATTAAACTTCTCCTATCCGTTAACTATTGAAACAAATTATCTATTGCTTCCTACAACAAATATCGAAGTTAATACAACTGCAACTTTCAATTAATTAATTTGCCCAAAACAAGAACAGAACAATAGAGAAAAATTCACACAAGTGACACATTATTTTTTTGGACAAATGCACCCGAAAAAACCAATGTGGGAAAATCGGTGCAACAACTTTGAGGGTTTATATTATTAAGCAGTAATTTCTGAATACAACTTTGGATGCTCTTCCAATAATCTAGTTATAGAGAAATTAAACTGGCAGAAAAACTTAGTGAGATTACCTCACTCTACTCGGCAATTCCCGGCTATTCCAGTAGCTGAACCAATTGTCCCCGAATATCTCTGCGCTGGCCCTGTGCAGACCCTACGTTAACTCAATTGGGAAATGTTTTCCCTATTGAGCAATTTCCAGCCCTCTTGACTCAGAAATGTCAGCTCCCTCAACAAACTCGGACTTTTGTGCTGAACACTGCACAACTTCTACGTGAGCCCTCCTGGCTCAACGTCAAGCTCTGCGTGGGCCCTTCTGACCCAACGTCAACCCCTCCTGGGTCTGCGCTGCCTCCTCTTGGTGTCTCTCTGCCTCTCTGCTGTGTATCCTGGGCTCTGGAGAAGATACTCCAACCCAACTATCCTTGCCCCTCACTGCAACAACTCATTATCGAAATTTTGCCGGCAGCTCCTCTGCTCTACTTTAGAAAATTGAACTTTCTAACTCTCTGTGTGTGTTTCCAAGTGACCATCAAGCCTCCTTAAATAATCTCCTTGTTGACATTCAATGACCCAGATTAGAAGCTAATCAATGGCTAAGATCATTTCTGCTTGATCCTTGTCTTCTTCTAAAAGTTACACCCACAGTTTATATTAATACCCTTTAATTATTTTATTTTCTCAAGTTTAGACTTGGGGTCCCTTTAAAAATAATTAATTATTTTAATACAACTATTTATGGGTAGAATTTCCCAAAACGTTTTCTGGGTTCTTTGGAATACATGTGCCTAAGCCTCTTTGCAAAATTTGAGACTTCGAGCACATTCGATGCTACCAGAAATCAACACTCCCTCTTAGTAATTAATGTGCTCTAGCAATGCCTTCAATCTGAAGCATCACACTGACTTCATAACATCGTCCTATGCACTGTTGATGTTTGACATGTTGTACATCAATTGTTGCACAAGTGCTGCATCTGTACTACTACTGACCCTGCCACTGTCAACACTGCATCCGCATTTCAACTCCCTCTAAAATTTTGCATTCTTGTTTTTGCTGGCATTGCCATTGCACTACAAATTGTTTCTGCTACTCCATTAGCAATGGAAAAGAATCCCAAATTACTGAACTAAATGTGTTCAGTATGATGCCATGTGAATGTTGGAGTCTGACTACTGCTAGTCTCTGCATTGACCCTCTGAATCTATTGCGCTGCTGCTAACTACTGTTCTGTGCCATCTGCATTGTTGCCAACTTTGCTCTACACTACTCAGTCTCTGGCACTCCTAGCCACTGCAACTCTCTCCGACACTTCTCGGTACCATCTGACACTAGTACATCCTGCTACTTCCGATTTGGGTCTCTGTAGCAAGGAATTGATACAAGAGGTGGGTTCCTCAAGGATCTTGCCCATCTGTAACTCCTTTGAATTGCAACTCCAAATCAGCCCACCTCCCTCCTGGAGGTATCTCGACTGTCATGGTGAAATCCTCCTCGTCGATCTTTGTGGGCGCAACCTTCGAATCGTGCTTCTCATCTTTGTCCTTCTTCCTGAGAGGACATTGAGTTGCGTAGTGATCCATCTCACCACACTTGAAGCACTTTATCTTCGAGACGTCCTTCTTACGTCTCCGGTGCTCGTGCTGTCCCTTCGATGCAAGGGTTGCATTATCCTCCTCCTCCTTGGGCTTTGAGCCACTATTACTGCTTTCGTCAAGTTTACACTTGACCAAGTCTCTCCTTAGCGCCTCTTGTTTGAGAGTTGCCCACATCTCATCCCAATTCGGTAAAGTCACCCTGCCCAGGATACTCTGGACAAAGACTTGCCACTCATGTGAGACTGAATTGATGGCTAGTCTAACCAACTCCAAGTCTGGCGGTGTAGACCTTGTTGACCACTACGTGCCAATGACCCATATTAGTACTCCCTCTTTTTTCGCAAAAGGGATAGCGCATGATCGATGTGTCTGTGCCGTCCAACTTTCATCATCAGTCTAATCATCATGTTATAATATAAACCCATTCTGCATTTATATGATGTAAATAATCTCAACAGATCCGTGTCATGTATGTAATTGCCTAGGTAAACCTATTTTTCTGGTGACGATATACATTCCGGGAGATTTTTGTCTCACCGATCCATTCTCGGATGGTCAGCAGAGTTTTCCTTTAGTCTTAACCCAAAGCGGGAATGGATTTTGTTACTAGGATCTTAGGCAAGTCTTAGTGTTCTAGATCAAGTCTATGTAAAAGTGATTTGAGAATAATCCTAACTATCTACCTAGGTTATTTTATTACAAATTGTTTGGTCTGCTAGATTATATTTGTGTTGCAGAAATGGGTAGTCTGTGATGGTCTTTTACAAATGGGTTTTCCCCCTTATGATGTAAAGTGTCTTGAGGGTTGAAAAAATATTTTATCTCCTCCTAGGTTAATTAATTAAAAATTTTGGCAAAAAATTAATTAAACTCTTAAGCTAGAAATTTAATTAATTCTAGGTCCTAGGTAAATTTAATTTTTCCAAAAGCAAAATTCGTTGGTCCTTAAAATTCAAATTTTAAAAGGTCCCGAAACTAAGGTAAATTAATTATTTTACTAAATTTTAAGCCTTTAGTCACTGGGGGTAAAGTCAAAGTCAAATATTTGAGGAAATTAACTCAAAAATTTTATTTTTGAGTTAATTAAAATGCATTTAATTGAAAAATTCGAATTTCCTCAAGAATTT